>LUCW03002448.1:0-22500 GCA_001586965.3 Sphaeroforma sirkka | reverse complement strand
TGTGCTCTAAACAGTATTTAGATCTTGTTGTGTAGTCTGGTACCACATCAACACAAGTCTACGTGATACATATTCTTTTTTTTATAGACAATATTCAATTTTCAGACGGCTTATGACAATATTTACTATTTGCTTTACAATATCATAGTACCAAAAATCTATTGTGAAGCCCCATAGGCTATTTTACTATCACTGTAGCTGTGATTGTCATTTTGTTAAAATGATACTGAAAAAGACCATAGACGAAGCTATGTATGGATTTCCGCTAAATATTTGTTTACAATCAAAATACATACACATAAATATTTAAAAATATATAAAAACAATATTAGTCATGTCACTCATCTTGATTTATATATTTTTTGGGAAAATTTAAAAATACATACAGTACATACAGTCATAGCCTTCTATTTAATCTATGTATTTACATATATACATACTGTATTTACATTTGTTTTTTCAAACACGGCCACATGTTTATTTCTTCTCTAGTCGTATGTATTTAGTAGTGGAGGGTCATGATATTTTCAGCTGTACTTTGTTTGATTTTAAAGAAGGTTTTGTATATTTAAGATTTTACGTAGTATTTACAGTAATAAAAATTAGAGAGGGCGAGGACCAACTTACCAAGTGCCAACCGAAGAATAATTCAGCTATAAATATATACTATATAGGTGTAAATGTGAATACTTGTATGACTTGCACTTGCTCGTTAAGGTAACTCTAGCTAGGCATGAAGAGCTGTAATATTTATTTACTATATTTAAGTTATATTCGTAGATCTGTTCTGAAAATTTGAGATATACTTGTGTTTTGATACAATAGTACTCTCTAGAGTTAAAATCGCTGGATAGGAAAGCAGACTATACACTAATCAGCGACACTTACAAACCTATCTCTTTGTATTCGCGCCTTCATCTGCCCCCTGCTCGACTAACTTGTGACTATGTCACTTCTAACTTCCGCTAACCCATGGTCCATTTCTCCTTCCATTCAGCGATAACCAATCGCGTGCACGCGTGTATATTGTACATGTACACTACCTATAAGTCAACGCCCATTCGTTATCAAGCATTCTAGTGAAGTTGTCACACCTACCTAAAGGTGGTCCTATATCATAGTTTTCCCATAAAGACCCATTATAAATGGTTTCCAAATACCACTGCTCCTTTTCCGGTGCCAAGAATTCGGTGTTACCCATTCCGTCGACCGAATCTTTCCAGCTAACCTTTGGGTGTACCAGATGGTACAGATACGGATTGCAGTAGCGTTTCATTCTAGCAGGATTTTTGGCGAATCGTAGATCTTTCTGCATACCCAGGTCTTCGCCTCCCCAGGACTTGCTACTAGACCCACAAATGGTCATATTAGTAGCCTTTCTTAACTTATCTGCGTATATACTCCACATGCCTTTCCCACTATGGCGCCACCAGCCAGCGGTCTTATTGTTTCGGATGCTGTAGTCAGTCAGTGACCAACACACGGGAACAGTACCCATATCAGGCTGTGTATTCAGAATCAGGTCGTCAAGGAAACCGGGCCATACCATCATATCCGTATCCATAACATACAGTATACTTTGTTCTTCTGGTGTGACGAGTATCGAATTCGGCTTAAGAAGGCGCTCAATGCCCCCTCCTCTCGAGAAATTACCATTCAATGAAGCAATGTGGTGACTTCCCTTCCAATACTCCATCGCTTCTAAGGAGGTCATGCCGCTCACTTCGTCATCGTAATCGCCTATCCCAAAGCATACACATTTGGCGTTGGTGGTCTTCGCTTGTGCAGCATCTATATCCATAGCCAACGCCAAGCGCTGCAGACCCTTGCCCCGGTTGCGATACGGAACAAGAAAGTACACGTATGGTGGTCCGTAGGTACAATCATCGAAGTTACACTCATTTAACTTGGTCTTCGATTCACCCATACCGGAGGGCCATCTTACAAAGTCGGTGAGTCCTCCACCTAAACTAGACGCCCATTCGGGTATATCGGGCATACTTATATTTACATGCGGTATACCCAATTCACTAACCCAGTTGTGTAGGGCTGTCCCATTCACTTTACCACTCAGACCTAAGCTCTCGAGGTCGAAGGAGTACACAGATTCTTTGTGCATGGTGATGGCTGTCAACATGATGACGAAGGTCGTGGCTACAAACGTACACGCCAGTAGCGGCACTTTTGAGTCACACATAGTTACCGTTTTTATACCACACTAAAAATGTACTCAATCAGGGTATGTATCGCTCTGAAAGTAGTGGTGACGTATGTTATTTATCTTTGGACATGACACGCCAGGGCAGACATATACAAATACAACTATTTTGAGTTATGCGCTTGTGTGCACGTTTACACTCGGCTGATATGTAAATAAAAGAAAGTAAATAAATATAACATTGTGTTTGACTTTATTAGATTTATTCTTTTAATTTGAAGAGAGAGAATGCAAGGGAGGCAACAACATTGGACGTCGGCAGCCCGGTACTCGGCGGGGGAACCCATGGCCATGGGCGATTACTGTCATACATATTTATTTACATGACTATTTTTTCATGTTTTTTTTTTTAACTTCTTGAAGTTTAATGCCCAAGAATCACACGCTACAACGATAATATTGTTTTGAAACGATTTACCAAACGTTAAAAACAGGTTTATTCTTCTCATATTTTTTTACATAGTATTGTTACAGGCGCAAGCCGCAAAGCCGCAAACCACATTGTTTTTTTTTATTAAAAAAACAACTACATCAATATCTGTCACAGACTCACAGACTCACAGACGCACACACTGTGAGCACTGACAGTGGCTGTTTCACATGGACAACAGTTGAACAGCCGGACAGACTTCTAAAACCACGGACCAATGGGTTAAAATTAAAACCAATTGAATTACGTATAATTTTTGATCAGTGAGAAAGTCATAAATTTGCCGGGGAGTAAACTCAGTTTGCCATAATAAATAACGCCTTAACGACGGACAAATTCGAACTAAACACAAGACATATTTACATACTATTAATTTCTTGTTGTAAAGTGCAACCATATAAACACATTTACCACAGAGAGAGAGAGTGAGAAGTAAAATGAGAGAAGTAAACTAAACAATATGTTTGATAGATGAAGCTTTTTGGAAGTATCGTGTTGATTTACGTACAAGAAGTGCAAAACGTATTCACTGGGCCGGAGGGTAACTATAGCTAATTATGATGCCGTCTCTCATGCGATGGGGAGGGGGACGGATAGCCAAAGTAGTTCCTGTTCTTGCACTGATCGCTCTGTTGTGCGTGGTTCTGTACAACCATGAGGGCTCGCATTCCGATATGCGTCAAACCGCCGACTGGGTTAACGGTGTAGTTCAAAAAGCTTACAACAATATACACAATTCTGATGCAGACACGTCGTCAAATGCTGAAGGTAGCATTTCCAACGCAGAAACATCGTCAAATGTTGAAGATATCACACAAGATGCTGATATAAGTTTCAACAATGGTATTCCGAATTTTAACTACATACCCACATACGACGCGAATAAGCCACCAGTAAAGTGTCAGGCGCGAGGAGATGATTCCAGCGCGTGTGTATATCAGACATTGTGTTTTGACGGTGGTACGTATTTTGCCATCGTTGCCAATTCCGATGATGAAATAGAAAACAACTTGCAAGGGTATCAGAAATTTCACATGGGGCAGGGGAGTGATTGTACATGGTCAAGGCATGAGCAAGAGGATACGCGCCTGGACAATATGATGGGTATAGATAAGAAGGTGGTACCCTTGGGCCACAATATGCTCATCGAAAGTAGGAGTGTTAATTTTCTGAGAAGACAAGTGGAGAACAAAGATACTTCAGTAGGATGGTGTGTACATACTTGCTCGTACTAAGCGCTAGTTGCGTCTGATTGTGTTGAACTCTAATTCCAGGGCAGAGTGGGTGTCTTTATGTGTGTGTATCTGAATGTACTCAAATTGTGCAAGTATTGTGTACCAATGGGTACACATGCGATTCGGTTCGAAATTTTTGATGTGCGATCGCTCGCACTGTAGCATGAGTATAGTATAGAGAGGCGGTGTACAACTCAGAAAAAAAACTGTTTCGAAAGGCCATGCTGTCTACAAAACATAGCTTCATTTCTATTAGTAGAGATAGACCTATATGTCCAGGTTTAATTCCGTGTATCATTTATATCTGAAAGTCAATCTCTCATTGTTTTTGTTACCACACGGCGTGGCAAGGAATTGTTAATCACATACCGATATAGAACACAAAAGCAATTGCACTCAAATATATTGAGAATACACGTTTCCCACTCGTCACATCGTGCATATGAAGTTGCTCTCTGTTTTGACTGCCCAGCCGTGTCTATTGTCTGGACCTCTACTGTACTCGGCTGTACTGGCTGCTCTACTGCATATTCACTGTCCACCTGCATAGCCTGCTATTCGGATGGGATTTGCGACGCATTTGCTTAAATATATCTACTTCTATTAGTACTTTGTCTGGTTTTCGTATCCGAGTTTGTTCCCAGTAATCCATACCGTTTCCAAGCTATCTAGCGTATTCCCAACACGGCTAGGACATTTATCCTAGTACCGTTTCTGCACATTCTCACCAGACATGTAGTCTAGTACCTTTTGTGCACATTCTCACCATGTGTCCCTGTGCTACTGTGTATTTCAGGTTGCCCGACAACTCGCTGTTTCTGCAGCCATCAGTTGACAACGCGTTCCTGTCGCTAATTAGTGTGCTCCCCTGGTGGAATTTAATGAGTGATCTAAAGAACGGCATACCTGCGATGTCTCTCAGCGGAAGTGTGTTTGTGGAGACTAATCGAATTTGCGAGTCCAATTACTTCAATTTCTGGAAAGAAACCATCGCCGAGATTGGGAAAAGTTATTTCTACAACCACAATGTGAACGCGGTCAAAGAGGGTCTGGGAATCAAATCCGCTACTTCTGATGTTGCAAACGGTACCGAGACAAACTCAACGCTGAAATCAGCCGACGGAACGGATAATGTTATTGAAAATGAAAGGTTCGATGGCTACCTACTTGATCGAGATTCGATATGGGACCACCCCCAACCAACCAAGGACACGAGCTCGTGCCGTTTCAAGCGCGATCTACACTTCAAGAAGATTATCTGTTCTCGGAATGGTGTGGCTTTGGGAAAGTCCTACACACCGGTGACGGGGAGCATTTCAAAGCAGAGACTCCGATACGAGGTGTATACGATGCACAAAGAGAAGGTCACAAATATGCAGGCGGCGGTATGTATGTGTAGAGAGAATGTATCTGTGAGCTCAATGAGTATGCAAGTAAAATATGTATGTGGCAGATATGCTATTTGGTATGGTACATAAGTTGAGTTGTAAATATTGAGAAAGGATTTGAAACTCAATATCCTCCCCATGTAGGTGTCGTGGGGAGTAGACTTGCTTTGTGGTGTACATTGATGCAATTTGCCTGTTTGCCCTTTCAGATTCATTTGACATTCTTTTATAGCATAAGATTTGTATAGAATATACATATATGCATTCACATATTTAGAAGTACATTCTTACGTCCTGTCTATTCTTTTAACACGTATCAGACAAGGCCAGGCCGAGTCGTGGGCTGCATTGCTGTGCCTAAGCTACATCAATACTTGTAGACTGCTTAAATATCAACCAATCAATCAATTTTCTTCAGATCAAAGGCACTGTGCACGTGCTTGTATACGATCGCCTCGTCAAACACGGCCGCAACTGGTACGATCCCAAAGACATCGTGGAACAGATCAAGAGGAGCGCAGATGATATAGACACCGACGTTGAAGTGGAGTTTGTGCCGCTCCTAAGCGAGCTATCTGTGTATGAGCAATTCGAGAAGTTCAGCAGAGCCCACGTAGTGGTTGGCGTGCATGGGGCGGGACTCACGAACACGTACTTCATGAACACCAACTCGGCACTCATCGGTATGTGTGTGGTGTGCACATCGAGACAACGGGTGGTACAAGCCTGCGTGCTGTGGAGCTTGCAAACATACAACGCATGGGCAACTACGGTATAGGTTTACATGGGTATAGTTTGCTCGTGTACTAGGTACATGACTATAGCGCCGAATGGAGATTTGTTTTTTGTGCCTACCTACATGCACCTCATGTACTGTGCGTGTGCGCTTCATCTTTCACCAGCACCTATAGTCGAAATGGCGCATAAGATATCAAGAACCGAGTAGCACTAATATGTCTATCGCAGTGCTGCTCGGTTATAGATAAACCAGGTTTTCGGTTGGTTCGTGAAAACTCCCACACTTCACTTACTGTACAACCATAACGACAAGTTGACACGGAAAACATTTGATCATTCCTGCGAACAAGTAGCCTTTTGTGTGCGCCGTGCTGCATACACGTCTCTGTTGATTTATTATTATTTTATGTTCGCGTATTCATAAAATATTTGTACCAGTACGTGTACGTATACGCTCATGGGAAGTTGATTGTACCCACGAGATGCTCCTGTACATTTATTCATACACTCTTCATGCATGTTACGTACAGTATATTATTCCATAGCCCTTTTTCAGCCGTATTTTTTGGTATTTAACATATTTGTGTGGTATCGGGCTAGCGTGTATGTATGATATTTGGTACATATATATATATGTGTGTGTATTTTATGCATCTTTATTGCAAGACGTTACACACCCTTAAGCATTCGACTCCAAGACCCCACATACATAACTTCTCTATCGCTAACACATTATCAAACTATTCATCTCTCACATATCTTACAGAGGTTATCCCTGTGGGTTGGAACTCACGCTCGTTTCGTGAGCTGTACTCTTCAGGGGGTGGTTACTACCAGTCTCTTGATGCTGTGCCGGGAGTCGAGCTAACAGATCAGTCCCTATACAAGGCGTATCATCTTCCAGAGTGCCAGGTACGGGCATGTGGATGCTTATATTGTTTTTTTGGTGCGTATGGTGTAGTATCGAGGTAGTGTATCTCGATACAACTCGATACAAGTTTCAAATTTCGATTTTCTTTGTCACTTATGCAAGACATGACCCAGACAATATGGCTGGTACGACTATGGAGTATTACGAGTGTAATAGTTTGTGGTTTGAGGTACATTGTGGTTCTGGGTTTGCGACTCCCTGTATCGTACTTTAAAGTGGCTTTAGAACAAATCTCACCACCAGAGTGCCCTGTGCTACTCTATGATCTTCCTTACATACTACTTTATGTTTTGCCTCTGTATTGTTGTTTGTTGTCGCATACAACTACATGTGGAGCAGTATATCCCTTATCGGGGCTACAGAACAGTCAATATGCAGACACCATCATGGCTAGAGCGTCGAGGGCCAACGAATAATTTTGTACTTATCTGCCATGTTCAGCCAAATCACCCAGTTTCCCGCCTTGTTACTTTTATTCCGTGGGTGTGATCACTATAGCAATGTCCTCCGCCTGATCATTCTTTCGTATCTCATTGTATCGATCAATGGACAGGAGGATGAACAAAGCTGGCTGAAAAGTCATTACTACCAGCCGCACGGCAATTGCTATCAGATGTTCAAGTACCACCCCATCATTGTTGACCCGGTGGAGCTGAAGCAAACCCTGCAGCGCGCGTATAGACATCTAAAACTGGAGTGAAACTGAGTCGCGGAGTGAGCCACGCCATATGGCGGAGACAGGAGAGTGGACAGGAGCTCTCTAGTACTTCTGCGGGCATTTCAAGGAAGTTTGGTGACAGCAAATGCGAATGTGACCTAATTTCATGTACCAGGACTGAGTAGGGCTGAAGGGCCCGTGTGAAGAAAGCTACAGTCGAACGAAGCAGTATAGTAGCACTAATCACACGGATATGGCCTGGGGCTACTAGTATAGAGTAGCGGGATTAACCACCCCGTCGGGTCCATTATCCTGTGGCATTGAACCTGATGACACATCAAGGCTAGACATAAGTGTCTGGAAAGCACGTGACAGTCGTTTCATTGTCAACCAGATTATATACTCCCGAGGAGTAGCTGAAGATACGGCTGCATCGCGCTGTCAATCGTCTCATGCTTGTATCGAATGATAACTTGCCGTTAGAGCGCATCACAGCTCAGCACGACGAATCACTTCAACGCGCCTTCTATTGAGAGAAAGACTCGAAACGAACTTGGCCCAACTTGATACCATGCTGTAATCTAGGATGGTAAAACCATAGCCTTCTAAATAGACAAGGCTATGATAAAACAAGAAGAGTGTGGTCCCAGAGATACGCAAAGGTAGAGTGAGAAATAAGATCGGAAATCAATTGTCACCCACATGGCAAAGAGCCCCACAATATGTAGCTGATGGACTTCTTGCTGAAGAGATGCGGATTATCTGGCTTGAATGCTTCTTGATTATGCATGACGTTTCACGGCAACATTGGAATTTTAAGGCATTGATGTGACTCTAAGCTAGTTGCTGCGGGGTTGTGGTATGCATGCGTACGAACAATATAAATTAGTAAAAGAAGAATGGTACACATATTATACCAGGCTGTTGAGGCTGCTGGGACTGTTGATACCACAAGTACTGTGATCTTAAGTTTTTGATTTGATGCGCCGGCGGCAGTCAGCTTGTTGTAGTCGTGTCGAACGGCAGGAAACTGACAATGTGCCACTCTTAAGGTCATTCCGATATTTAGAGAATATTGTTGATGTGCCTGCGAGTGTTCTACACGATTATTAAAGTCGCGTGAACCTAACAACACCAGTAGTGTCATTTTCACAAACTCTGAACCCTGAATGTATGATTTTTATTAAATCCCTTCTGTGTATGATTTCTGCCTTTTTTATCTTATATATATATATATATTCTCTGAGCGTTTTCTTCCTTTCTATTTGTTCTCGGAATGTTTTCTCTCATTAGTTGTTCTAATTCTTTCCCTTCACTTATCACTGGCCCGGGACTTAGGTACTCGGGAGAGTGTATGTGCAAAATATGATTCGTATTGTGGCTGATGAGAAGCTTCGTCCCTATTCCATCCATCGATGCCAAGTGATCCTGATAGGCCCTCTTCACTGTCAACAATGATCCTCCCGGATGTGCTTGCACGACAAAAGCGGCTGCCATGCATAACATAAAATACATTTAGAAAAAAGGCTTTATGATACATACCAATCTAATCCAGAAACTGCCCGGTTTCAAGTTCAACTACAAATTGGTTTAAGTGGCTTTGTACAAGTCTTTAGCAGATAAAGCTAATAAAGTGCCCTCGGGATCTGCTGTCCGTCTGATCTCAGCCAGCTTCACTGTATTCTCCGCACCAAAATACTCTGGTCCTGTGGCATTATCCGAATATTCGCGAACCAGATACCCTGGGTACCGCCACAGATCTCCTGATACCCAATCAGGGACCAAGTCTTGCTCAGCCAATGCAACTCTGGCCTTGACATCCTCGTAATCCTGCCAGCTTTCAGCAGTAAGACCGTAGTGTGTCTGTATACGTTGACCCCTGATGACAGGTGATCGTTGATCCCATCGATCCACGCTGCCCATTTCCTTTCCGTCTCGGATGTCCACGGCGCCTCCCATGCACTTCCACTGCAAGAAGTCTAGATTGCCATCCTCAAAATGGTTAAAGACATTGACGTACGCCTGGCGGTTATTGATAACCTCGAACTGGAGATAACTGTTCTTGTAGAACACAGTTTCTCTATCCAACTCATCGGTCGCCATAAGCTCAAGTGCACTATACGGCCCACCACTACTCGCCAGTCCAGTGAACTCATTGACGGCTCCTAGGTAGTCATACTCAACAAACATACCTTCCACCTCTGACTGATCGAATATACCGTTAAAGCCTGCCTCCCAATCGGGTAGAAGCTCTGTCTTTGCGTCTGTCGCAGAACCCAAGAATAGCCCGCGAATACGCCCGTACGGTACCCCACCTCCAATACCAAAGGTCCACTGAATGGTCAGCTCTGGCGGTGCGTCCTCTGGGCCATACTGTTGGAACCAGTTACCCACCTGCACAACATTGTCAATGTCATATACACGTGTATCGATGTACACAAATCGGTCTGTGTCGAGCGTTGTCATCCTGAATGTGATCGATTCAATGAACCCAAATGACGAACTACACCCGCCTCTTAGAGCATAAAATAGGTCTTTGTTAGTTGTCTCGCTGACAGTAATTAACTCGCCTGTTGCATTTACTAGATCTATAGAGGATATCTGATCACCTATATATCCCACTTTGCGACCAAACATACCCCACCCTGCACACAGTGTGTGTCCCGACGCCCCTACAGTAGGCCAAGTACCCGCGCCCACCACCTGAGTCTTCCCCGATCGCTCTGATTCTTCGACCAGAGCACCGTACACGCGTCCCAGCCTATTACCGGACTGCACAGTTACTTCATTGAATACTCTATTGAAGACAATGGCATTATACGCATCGAGATTAAGCAAGATTCCAGATGTGTAGGAATAGCCCGCGAACGAATGACCGCCGTTTCGAACTACTACCTCCTCGCCAAGTTCTATGGCACACTTAACTCCTGCTTTGATGTCCTCTACGGACGTAACAATCACCACCAGCTTGGGTTTCTCGTCCTCAAAGGCAAGATTGGTGCCTATGTACGACTGGTAGAATGCATTGTTGGATTGCCCATATACAGTAGCGTCAGGCGAATACTTCGCTATGCACTCGGCTATCTCCGCAGCTGACCTTCGTGTGAACAGGGCCGATGAAGATTGTAGTATGCACGCTGTCAATGCCAAAAACAGCGATATTTGGAACGTCATGCTGTATATCTTGCTGCAATTTCTTTCTTCAGTCTGTGTATATCTACTGTTGTGTATTCTGTGCAGATGGAATGGTACTAATAATTCATATACAGTGTACACTATTTTAGTGGTTCTGATCTGAGAGCTCGAAATGAAAAGTAAACCTCAAAACTTTTATAGGCTTTTTTAGTCTCAAACCCCTAAAAGTCGGGATGAAATCAGAAATATAGCACACTTTTATTTTACTTTACTATTTTGTTCTTTTTTCAAGTTAAAATAAAACAAATATAGAAGGCTATATTTAGTGCATGATTTTCAGACAATATTTAATATAAAATAATACAATGTACTAAAATTCGATAACTATTTATATCGTTGGATATTTATATATATATATATATATATTATAAAAAACATCAAAAAAAATAAGACATTAAATACAACTTTTAGTGGTAAAGACGCATATAAATATTTTAATAAAAAAATGGTTTTGAATGTTTTTAAAAACAAATCCCAACTAACGAGATGTGCCCTCATACATATTTAATTACTCAATAGCCTCCTTTGTTCTTTTCTTCAGAAGGCTATGGCCTATGGCCAATGGGCTATGGCGCTCATTGTATTTTTAGGGGTTTTTTTATCCGCGCGTGTGGCTCTTCAAATGAGTCACCTGGGGCATAAATATAAACATATTTGAAATTTATTATTTTTATAAAAATAAATAATTCACAACAGATCCACGCCTCTACCTTCATCCTCCACAGGGCAAGGGCAAGGGGAGCGGGCCCGGGGGCCTCCAGACAACAGTCCTTCTATCACACGCGTGACGCAGTTGACTGCCCAAATCCCGATACTGTGCGTCTGTTACCCCACAGTCCAGTCAACCCAGGGGCCCAGGGGCCCCAGTCACCAGTCACCAGTCAACAGTCACCAGCCACCAGTCAACAGTCACCAGTCACGACTCACCACCTAACCTCAAACCGTTTTAGGCTTAACTTTCATATTCGGACCTTTTTATGCAAACAGGGGCACCACTAGTTCTATAAAAAGATATTAGGTAAGCCCTTCTGATCACATTCTAACGGACATAACGTTTTAAATCGAAAAAAATGCGTTTACGTTAAACTTTTTTTCCGGACCCTCATAACGTAATGAACTTAGCTCACCACTCACCAGTTTCCACGCCGAGGCTCAGTCAGCTGATTTGTGATTAGACTTGTTTTTCTATATTTTTTCTATCTAAGTTTTTTGAAAAGATCAAAAATTAGTCAAAAGTTTTTCGACTTTTAGTCATCAAGCTTTCAGCCAGTGTGCTGAAGGTGACAAGATTACTCCAGAGAGTGGAGACACGTACTCTTTACTTCTCTCAGAGAGAGGAGAGTCCTCTAGAGTAGAGAGAGATCAGAGAGAGAGAGAGACTAGTCACTGGAGAGTGAGACTGACTGTCTATGACTCTGGGTCTCTGGCTGTCTGTGTCTCTATTTATTAAAAAAGAAAAAAAGTTTCTCTATCGCTCTCCCTCTCCCTCAGTGTCTCTACTCTCTACTACTACTGTAATTTAAACATAAATAGTACTATGAACTATGTATTTTGTAGTAGTAGCGACAATACTGAATACTGAATAGCCTTTTGGAAGTTCTAACTCTTCTTAGTCAAAATTGAGCGTCTGCCTTTGAACTTCTGTGAGGACGAGTCTCACAACATGATGAGAGCGAATCACAGTGAGACGAGGCAGGAGTGCAGGACCGCAGTCTGCAGGAGGCCAGGAGCCTAACGTCATTTAAAAGTTTTAAAACATATAAAAACGTTGAATGTTTACGTATTCTTTTATCATATATAATTATCATATATAAACGTTACAACGTTTTATGCTAATTTTATGGCCTGAAAATTTACGCTAATTCGACCTGGATTACGCGGGCTTATATGTGGCGCCAACGGGCATAACCCCAAAATACTTTCAGGACCACTATATGAATATAAAAGCTCAACTTATAAGGTATACTTATTGAAATATAAACGCTTCGTGGTAAAACGCAATGAGATCAGCCAGGAACTCAGTAGGCTAAGTAAACTCGCTATTTAACTGCTTTTTTTAAAGAAGTTTGATTGACTGTTGCCAACTTTATATAATTCTGAAGAAATTATTGTTTTTAGAATTGTGGACTGTATTTCGGAAAATTTCTTTTCCAGTATTCGATCAAAAAAGTTCTAGCCAGTCCAACAAATTCTGGCTGTAGGCCAGCCCAGAATTTTCTCAAAAAGTCCATTTCCCAGTTGACAAACGCTCGAGTCACCAGCTTGACCGGTGCAGGGCCCTGTCAGAATTGGCAGGTGTCATGGTGACAGCACTCAAATGACACTGTGTGTCATTTTTTGACATCTGAGTATCCAAGGAAACAAATATTTTTATTTTTATTTACAAATTTATGTATTCCTATTTATCTATTTATTTTTAAAAAACCAACAAAGTAAATAATTTAATTAGCCACAGCCAGCCTGCGTCCTGCCCAGGACAGCCTCCCCTTGTGTTTTAGTTTCAGAAGGCTAATTTATATATGTGTATATTGTATATATACTTCTAAAAACAAAACTCGTTCGTTGTACATTTGATAGTAGCAACAGACTTCAAACACATATCATATCATGCTATTCCAACGTATATTCCTTCTCTGTGCCCTTGTGGTCGCCGCTGTATGCGCCGGCGCATCTCGCGGTTACAACGATAAAATCGAGTGGTACAACGACCTAGCCGAAGGTGTGTAGCAGGCATCACGTAGAATAAGAAAAAAACTCATCGATTTGTACAATATGGGTACACGTTCATGGATTCTGTCTACACGAAACAATTTAAGAAAAAGGTGTCTCGCACTATCTGTTTATCTGGCCTAAAGTCAGGTTGTAGTTGTGATACTTCCGAAGCACAGGTCCTGCGAGTGTACGTATATATGCGATTACTCAACGCTCACCTCTTACTAGTGCTAGTTTCTTCATTAAATCTATGTTTTATATCCAATTTTGATCACACGCATGTCCACACATTAGTTGTAGATAAAAATATGAAATATTTATCAGCACGTTAATACGTAGATATCTTAAATACTAAACAATATGAAATTATTGTTGCACGTATACTTACCACGACAACACATACACAATATTCATACACCCACTACATATATATATATATATATATATATATATATATATATATATATATATATATATATATATATATATATATATATATATGTATATATATATATATATATATATATATATATATGCATATTATATATACATGGATGTATATATATATATGTTACATATATTATATGCTATATATATATATATATATATACACATACACATATGTATGTGTGAATGTGAACGTATATATATGTTTATTCATATATATATATATATATATATATATATATATATATATATATATATATATATATAATGTCCTGCATAACATGCATGCACAATAATATACGGTATATATATTATGCACATCATGAAATATAAAAATATCTTTGCTTGCTTATATTATGTTGTGTGTATATATATATATATATATATATATATATATATATATATATATATATATATATATGTATTGTGTGTGTGTATATATATATATATATATATATATATATATATATATATATATATATATATATATATATATATATTCGTATAATATGTGTTTATATATATAAAGTTATGTATATATATATATATATATTTATATAATTTGTACTTATATTTTGTATTTGTGATTTTTTTTTTTCGTGTTTGTGTAAGTGCCAGCGTCTTTGCAAGTATGTATTATGTGGAGGTGCGCAGGAATATGTTTTTCTCTACTTATAGATCTGTACAATGGGACGCTGTTTACTTACCTACTTATCATTCATCACGCCACGTAGCTCAAACGGCCGCGGCGAGTGCAAATAAACCAATGCTGATTCTTATCCATAAGACATGGTGTGGTGCATGCAAGAACCTCAAAAAGACCGTTTCCACGTCTGAGCAAATGGTTACGCTCGCGAAGGAGTACATTATGGTAAACTTGGAAGACGATGAGGAGCCCAAGGACAAGCAATTTCAACCCGATGGTGGCTATGTTCCACGATTGTTCTTCGCTGACAGTGCCGGTACGTTGCTTCCAATAACATGTGGGTGTTCTCGTATATGTGTGTCATGCTCGCTTGTTTGTATGCGTTTTTTGTGTCTTCCTTGTTTTCGCTGGTGCTTCTTTTACCAAAATTTCCGGCCACGTTTTATATTCGGTCGTGGCTTTAGATATACATGGTGTTATTAATTGATGCTTATTTGAGCTGACTATCACTCCAGCATGCATTCCTATGCGCGTACTCCGTGTTGCGCGCCAGGTAAAAGTTTGTAGAAATGATTTGCGTTTGAGAGCTTCCTGTAGACGTACAAGAAAGCCGATAATGGTGATATAATGATTGTATTTCAGTTTAGCATGAGCGCATAAAAATTCGGCTTTACTTGCAGAAATCTCATAATGCAAGAACACAGTGGCTAAGTTGCTGTAAGGCTCACTGTCACAAAATGCTGCAGAGCCAAACCTGACAAATTACTCAGATTAGGTTGTCTGTGAAGAAGTGGTAGGTGTGTATACAACCACAATATAGTCACATCGTGAGCCCCGTCCTTTGTTGCCTATGTATATGTACGTATATATATATATATATATATATATATATGTGTGTTTGATTAAAATTACATTTATATTTATATATTTGTATTTATACACACATATATATATATATATATACATATATATATATATATATATGTGTGTGTGTGTTTACATTTGTATGTACTTCTATTGATATATTTGTATATATACACTTATATATATAGTATAATATGTATATGTATATATATATATATATGTGTGTCTATGTATGTTTGTGTGTGTGTGTGTTTATGTTTGTGTATGTGTGTTGTTTACTTCTATATGTACTTATGTTTATATATTTGTATTTAAATATATATATGTGTGTGTCTATGTGTGTGTGTGTGTGTGTGTTTGCTTTTATGTGTACTTATATTTGTATTTAAACCACACACACACACATATATATATATGTGTGTGTGTGTGTATGTGTATGTGTATGTATAAATGTATATATTTTCATTTGTATTTTTTTGTGTATGTAAAGTATTGGGACTGTGTGGAAATGTATCTCCACTGTCTACGTGTTGTGAAATTCAACTATGTCTGCCACAGATCCTATCATACTGTTTTGTTCGAACACCGCAATATAATTAGGCCTACAATTCTATCGATCAAATATATTTCCATGGATTTGTCAGTCAGTAATGGGCTATATGTACAACTCAACGTAATATACACGTGTAGGAAAAGTCAACCCGGAAATGAAGGCGATCGGCGGTAACCCCAAATATGGATACTTCTACTCTTCCGCCAGCCTAATTGAAAAGTCCATGGCCGAGTACAAGGACAAGTTCACCGTTGCTGCCACGGCTGTTCACGACGAGATTTAAATTTAGACCTTCCATCGGTGTCTACTGCGAATGATACTTAGCTGCCAACTGCTTATACTCGTTCATAGCGGGATTTTATGGATTAAATATATAGGATGAACATGTTCGAAACATGTACTTAAAGCAGGTATAGAAAGAGGAAATGCGGTGGTAATTGTTTTCTTCTTTTCTTGGCTGCGGAGACGTACAAAGCAATACGAGTAGTCATGCTCTAGGAAAGCGGTCTTTGGCCCTTTTACCTTTCCTATATTTATGATACAAAATCTATCTATGCTGGCATATGAATTTGACGTAGATCTAAAACTCTCGTCGTTAATTTTTTCTTCAGTAGCCAAGCTTGTAACATTAAATAAAGCTGTGTGCGAGACTCGTATAGGCTATAAATATACACATATTCCGAATGCTGCTTACTGAAGTATTCCGTTTGTATCCCGCGAACTGCATATCGTGTCTGTGCCTCAGTCTGATCTTGTGTTTTTCACTCGCACCTTTACACTGGTGAAAATTTAGAATTGAACGTAGTGCACGCTCACTCTATTTATAACTTGCAATCACACATTACTCGTCAGCGGCGTTGGATGGGTATTTGAACCTATATTTTTAACTGGTCGCATGCTGACATCCATAGAAAGGGAATCATAATTGCATACGGACTTGAGCAAAGGTGTGGGGAAAGGATTTCTGTATATAGGGATGTGGCCAGTTCCGAACATCAGGAATTCAAATCTTTTTTTTAACGTCGAGTGGATGTAAAACTTTCATCTGGAGATATTCGATTTCGAAGAATACAATCGAAAAGAAGGCGAGCAGCACCATCATGTATTAACAGCATCAACGCACGAGCCATTCTTCAATTGCTTTTATTAACGGTACACAACGACTATCCTCCGCTGGCTGTGGCATTACAAACGAACCTTTCTGGTGCACTATTCAAAGACATCAGGATGTTAGAGAGCACAACGATGGTTTTGAATTTCAGAGGAAAAACTCGCTCTTTTCACTGCATTTCATTTCTACCAAGAAGTATAGGCATTAAGACTTGATAGAAGACCCCGAGTTGAATCATATTGCCATTACAAAGGGTTTATTAAATTGCACTTCGATATTTCCGATGTTAGTATATGGTCGTCTTTTCTCAACTTGTTAGAGCATTGAAGGCCAAATCAAGCGTTTTTTTTGCCAATTGTCGTCCGTTCTTAGCTTTTTAGAGCATTGTGGGCCAATTCAAGCGTTTATTGCCTGGTGCTAACAGCGCAATACCATGCTCACTAGAATACCAGAGGTCCTTATCCTGTATATACAATAAATTGATATTATTATTAAAGCGCAGGCGCATCAAATAAAGGGGAATTGTATGCTGATGATATTGATACTTATGGTGAAGTGACAAGGTAATCGCAAATGTGTTCGTAGTCAACAGAGTCTGAAGTCATTCAGTTTCAATTTGTGCGTGTTTTGACAACGCTATGCTATAAAGACTCTATAAGTATTGGAAACTCTGTGCCATAAGTGAGCAATCATACGCGAATCATCAATCTGACACTCGGCTCTGTTCAACAAACACTATAGACTTCCACACCAGAACAAGATATAGACCCCCAGAATCCAGCACTAGCTAGATACTCACCCTCGCACCAAAACACGAATACGAACCTGTAGGTTTCTATTTGGTGTCATGTAGGATCCTGAAAACTCCCGGGCCAATTCTTCGGGAGTATCGGTATTGCAAAGAGCAGTGATTGAGTGCCAAGGGCATTTGCAGATCTTGTCCGGTCGACCTCTACTTGAGCTCATTGTGGGACTGTGTATATATGTGATTGTATATTTGAGCTTAGTTGCTTTCATCTCTGTAAACCTCTATTCGTGCACCTTAAGTCCATCCCTTTTAATGATGCATGGCGCTATTCTTTTTTAATTTTGATCAATAATTTCTCATGTACATGCATATATACGAGTGCATGTGCGTTGGAGTAAGACATACTGTACTTAAAAACACACCTGATATCGACGTCTAAACATCCTCGTACAACGCGACCACTCGTTGTGGTCACATCCCAGCACTTTGACAAGCGGATGTGCTTCGCTTGCTTTCCATGTATTTGTGTGTATCCCAATCTGTCGGCGAGAAACGAAGTGAACAAATTGAATAAATAATTAGAAATGGTCTACCATAAAATCGTGTTTTATATAAGCGCACGAATGCAGTATCTCAGCGGCACAAACTCTTCCAAATATTTGGAGCTCGCAACAGCAGTGGGAAAAAAAAGCAATATTGCCGAAATTGACATACGGGGATAAGACAGCCAGCACGGACGGTAGCAAGAGGCTTCTCCTCCACGTATCACGACTCATTCCACATAGCACTATGGAAAGATGTTATCGTGTATTAAAAGGAAGGTATCACGACAAGAAATTTGACACCGACTGCACTTTTGCCTACTGTGCCTCGTTGCAGAATGGCAGCAATAAAAGATTTGTTCCCAGTCTTATCCGTGCACGTACACACAGCGATGCATAGTATCTTGTTCTTCGTAGTATTGCTCCCAGAAACGCACAATTGTGTAACATATACACATCCTTCAACAGAAATGAGAATAAAGATATACCTTGGTCTTCCAAAGTGCCGTGCGGTGGGGTATATGGAGCAGTATCTCCACATGTCGTGAGAGTCGGGTAAGTAGCCGTCGTTAGATCAGCGAAAGTCTTATAATTGAGCTGAGTTGGAAATCTCAAGTCCTGCATTGTACCAAAAAATTGCGAGTTGATGATATCTCTTGATATTGCCTGTTGTGGACTATATTGCTTTGAATTGGTGCTATTTCCGGGTAGTGCCTCGCGAGTATCAACATCATTTTCTTGTTTTGACGCGATCGCGTTCCATCGAGGAATGTGTTGAGCTTGTATTTTGCTTTTTAGGCTACTATAGCTTTGTAAACTCACTCAATATGCACTATTTACTTACTATGTCACTATCTCCCGGTATAAAACCTCCATGTCTGACGGATCCTAAAGCAGATCCGGCTGCCAGATAATACGCCTGTACAGTGAAGCAAAAAAATAATTTTGAGGCTAGCAAATGTGTCATTCGACCACCAATTCTAAAACGTACGGTTTGAAAGTCTTGACCACACGTACTGCCAGGTGAAAAAACGACATGCCTCGAATTCATAAATACTTGGTAAAAATATCAATGAATTCGAGCGGTTTCAAGTACTACTATTATTTTTGGCTATTTTCAGTACAGCAGCTATATAAAATATATGACTGAAAAATACGGCGTAGACAACAATTACTTACAAAGCCAGCGTTGTTCAATGCCTCAAAGAGTCTAGCTGATTCTTGCACCATCATACTGTCACTTTCAGCCCATGTAGGTAGATGTTTTGATACATCTACCCATCCACATGTAGGGACTGGTTGCTCCGCCTGCATTTTGTTCCAAGAGAATTGAGTAACACTTAAATAATTTGAATATTTTGTCGTGGTATAATGATTTATGGGCGATAAACAACGTCAATGTCGTATCAAAGATGAGGCAATTAAAGAATAGCAGCACCATTCCACAAAGCACTTACGATGCTGAAAGATGTAAGAGCCGAATCAAAAGTGGCAGCGTTCCTGGCCATGTTCGACTTTATTGTGCGAAGGTCTCGACCATCCCCAGAGAGCTGTAGTGTGGCATTGACAAAAATTAAAAAACCAACGTTCTAGACTGCGATGTGACAGAATTCTGAGGCTGTAAAATATGTCATAGAAATATTGGCGAAGTTCACTGCATCAGTTCAGAAAGCTTAACTGTCAATACAGCTACAGTTGGTTCATGATTCTTCTGTCTGCTCAGCAAGTCACCATTAAATTGAAATCAACGACAAGCGCCTTATTGTCATAACTCGCAGTCAGTTTCGGCGATACTTGTTTTGATCACTGCAGTGAATGATTTTTAAAAGAACTATCAGCAGTTATTTACAAACTCGCACATACCGCTCCGGTGACGCCAAGAACGATTAAAGTGATGATGGCCGCTATCAAGATTAGAAAACTTCTCCGGAATCCACTAATGCGGTGTAAACCATGGGTGCGTTTTATTTTTGTCAACATTTTTGTATTCTGTATGCGTTGTTGTAGATTTGTAGTTGATGACCTGAATAATGTTTTCGAAAAAGCGAGCAACTTTGTCAAATGTGTCGGTGACTTGAAGGTATCTGTCAATGTAATGATGTGTCTAAAGTACTGATATTTCAATTTATGCGACCAGACAATGGTTATTTCAAACTGTGTACGTAGTACATAGCCTCATAGGGCACTTGAAACTGGCGTAACAATCACCTCCCATAATATTGTTCATATGTCTGATTTAGTGACAAGAATGTATCTAGTCGAGCTTGGCAGCCTTTTAAACCATGTGATCAGCACACTGAGAGGATCTACTTTGTATCCTGACGCCGACGTTTTACGCTGTACACTGAGAATCGAAAAATCATATGAAGTCCAATTCGAAATGTTCCTTGACCACTTGATATGGGCTGCTAATCAGATCGTTCCGATGTTCCTGATATGCCATTTTTTTTGGGGGGGATTTGTTTATTTTTAAAAAATTTCAAAACAGAAATATTTCGTATATAATATGCACTTCCCACAGAAGATACAGCCGTGTATGCAATATTTATTTTTTATAATATTTATAGTTCTTTCGATCCCGCATCAGACATGTCGCCCGGATGTGTTTGTGAATCGCAATTGTTGACTCAGTAGATTATACGACATATATAATCTTCTTTTAATTGCCAGACAGATTATTCAGGATGCTGATTTGGAATCGTGCGTGAGAAAAATCAGCGATTCTTCAAGTTGCAAGCAGTACGTTTGTGGTCTCCGAATAATGAGACGGCATCATGCGGGTTGCTAAAAGTGAATTCTTGGAAAAGTGTGTCTAGTTCAATAGAAAATAAATATTGTAAAGCCTGAGGTCCTTATGTGAAGATGCACGTACGGAATGTTGTCTTTATTCAGAGGCATAGCAAGAACAAACATCGATAGTGAATTTCGACCAGGCTCTCGACGTGTTG
Organism: Sphaeroforma sirkka; assembly: GCA_001586965.3. NCBI lineage: Eukaryota > Ichthyosporea > Ichthyophonida > Sphaeroforma > Sphaeroforma sirkka. The sequence goes on along the minus strand of LUCW03002448.1, from coordinate 1,136 downwards.
ATCGGTCCCTAGTACATCTAAAAGAAACTAATACCTCAGTACCTCCTTCGCACCTCTCTTGTGACCGTGTTCGAGCCTCTGTTTGATATTAGTTCATAGAGAAAGGTTAAGATTTCAGCATTAGTCAGCGAGGATAACGGACAAGACATTTGCATATCTAGGTGTGTATGGCCGGCAATGATGTAAAGCGTTGGGTTGTGGCGCACTCCAATATAGAACAGCTATAAGCTATGATTTGATGTGCAGATCTCCCTATTAAAATCACGAGGTGCAGCCAATCGGTGAAACATGCAAAGGCAGCCCGCCTGATAGAATCTGATCTTCATGGTAAACTATCAAGTAACAGTTTTTGCAGTTTATGTTGCACTCGATGGGAAAAATGACAACAAAATTTATCGATGAAGGTCCAAATGAGATGCACACATTCTGTACAAAGATACTTACCGTTGGAATGAACGGAACTTTACAGTACTTCAAAACCTCGCTCTGTATCGTCTGTCTCTCCTTAGCCTTGGTCTTCATGCATTGCGTTACTTTCTTTACTTTGGCGTGCCGTCTAATAATTGCAGACATGAACAATAAAAGTCAGCATTTCGTACACATTTTTGAGTACATGTTCTGGAATACACATTACAGGATTATAATCAAATCACACAGTAGAAAACCCAGACAGACAAACAGACACACAGACATACAGACACACAAACCAGACCGGGACCCGGACCCGGACCTAGACCCAGACACATACACACACACGTATATAGATATATATATATATATATATATATATATATATTTAAAACATATATATAAATATAAATATATATGTATATATACATACATACACACACACACACACACATACATACATATATATATATATAACTATATTTATGTGCATAAACACACACGAGAACACACACACACACATATATATATATATATATATACAAAATACGTAAAAACGGACATCGAGGAACAAACACAGGCACACATCAAATAAATCAAACACAGACAAAGAAACTATCACACAAGTGTATAGATTGGACCGTAAAATGCATATACAAACACACACACATACATATAAATCTATATATATATATATATATATATATATATATATATACAGATCTAAA
>LUCW03002446.1:12500-31923 GCA_001586965.3 Sphaeroforma sirkka | reverse complement strand
ACATATGACCCTTTATACATATGTATACGGAATAATCTGATCTATTTCCTTTCACATACTGCGACTGTTTGGATGACTTGAAGAATAAAGTCGCCCATATTACAATGCATTACGATTTGTGCTACGTGGCACTCATTTGATACCCTTAACGATACCCTTAACAGTAAAGACAACACACATCATCTTACTTCATGCGTTACGAAATTAAACTGCTCACCTTCGTCGTCAATGGTCGTTTCAACTCGTACTTAGTTGATCCTCCCTTCCATAAATCCAGACTTACTCTCAGTCTGCGAATCGTTCCTTTTCTTTATGTCCAGATTCTTCGTTGGCAACATTCGCATCAACTAGTAGGTTGATTCTTCATTCCATAAATCTAGACTTTCAGATAATATTCAATATACAGCCAAGCACTATCAGCTAGCTAAAAATGTAGTAAATACGCAGTAGATAACTATATCTCAACGTACTCCTCTTGTTAGAGGTGAGTCGTTGGCTATTTATTGAATATTGTCTGATTATTATCCAGTTCTTCAGGTCATGTGTTCACTTAGAATATAAACCCTATACTGGGTTTATATCCAATCAGAAAATATCCCTGAAGAAATCCTAAATAGTATATCTGACCACACGGTCCACCCCACCGCGAAGACAGGTCGTGAGACTTCCCTCGCAGCCGATACCAGACCCTCGAGCCGACTGCCAACAGAGGGACATCCTCCCGCCGAGCATTAGCTCTTGTCTGCTGTTCCAGTTGAGCCTGCCTGTCCCTGACCGCTGCTACAGCGTCACGGACCATCGCCTGTGCCTTGCTCTGACTCTAACAAGGACAACACCCGTCAGGTGGAAATATGGCGCAAACCCTGCCACCGAGGTCCTGGTGGTATTGTACACCCGCACCATATCGTAAACCAAGTGTAACCAAGCATGAGGCGATTCATCATTAGCCTCAATCTCCCGGCGCAATCAATCCTTCATTGTCCTAATCAACATCTCCGGTCTGCCGTTGCTCTGATGATTGTCGACCGTCACCCAGTGTAGTTCAATGCCCGTCGTTCTCAGAATGTATTAACAATATCATTCTGGAACCTCTTGTCCGTGTCCTAACCAGCCGTGCCGACGATCCCCACGCCAACACATGCTTTTCTAAGAAGCGGACTACACCTGGCTCATCCGTCGATGTAGGGCACAATCGCACAAACAACATCCTAGTCCGCGTGTCCACTGCCAGCAAGACCTTGGATTGTCCATTAACAGTGTTAAAGCTCATGAAATCCATGCTTATCTCGCGCATGACCTCTTCTGGGCGCACTGGCAGCAGCAGCAGCAGTAAGCCTTTCGCCAAGCCTAGTTCCTCAGCAACCGCCTGGCACGCATTGCAGCTCTTACGGACATGATCATGCATCTCTTTTATGCCAGCCCAGCCCCATAACCTGCGCATCAGATCATCCAGCCTCTTGGCACTGGCATGTACCTGATGATACGCTCGTGGACATCACCCCCCACTTCCTCACCAAACACAGAACGCTTCAAGCTTCGCAAGCGTTGTCGCAACAGCTTGTCACCCAGCTTATCCACTGGGGTCTCTTCCGCGTCATCCAGTGGCACATCATCCGCCGGACCCTGTTCTAACTGGACTAACTCCTCCTTGGTGAGTGCTTCCTCACACTCTCGCGGGTGGTCCTCCACTGATGTATCACCCTGTGATTTCAAAACCGGATGGCTGTTCACAACCACCGCTGCCTTGCGCTCACACCGCGTAAGCACCGGCGACTTAGCAATCATACTCCGAGTGTACATAGTACCGAGCGACCCCCACCCCCCCCTCGTGCTCACCTCAGCTGACTCCAGCCAAGTCTCTGCCATAGGGTTAGCAGATGTGTAAACTTCGATGGAAATTACTAGGTTTCAAACTATATTAAACTAAAATACAATTTAGTCAGTTAGGATTTAGCAGTGGTAGCTTGTGTAAGAATGATCGGGACTGCCTCTTGTTAAGAGCCTAAATATCCTCGATCACACAGGGCGTACCTCTAGCTGTTCTTTATTGAATAATTTTCACTAGAAGTACTAAGAGTTCATGACCACTTGCCTAATTTGTAAATAGACATAATAACGTAAGTCACGTTAATACATTAGCTGATATAAATAAAGTTCCATCTGAAGAAAAGTTAAAAAAAGAAAAATACTTATTGGATTTTGGAGATTGGCGGGAGGACCAAAATATATAAGTAGTAGTTCGGAGATTATAAAATATAGTTTATAATATCCTACATCTACTAATGTCTCAAATAGGTCCAAGTAGATGAGTCATACCAAATACTCAGGCTATTGGAGCCATCAAAGTGAATTTAGAACACTTTGGAAATATTGGAAAAAGAGCTTGTATTAAATTATTTAAAATACAAATAAAAACCAATGTATTATCTCAATTGATCTTGATATTTTAGACTGACCGGAGGCCGTAATTCTACAGATGCCCCTCCCAGCCATACTTCCGCATGCTTCAGAGACTTATTCATATCACCCTTAACCGCCCGCCAAGACTGAGTGGTAAACATCAGTGCATTCACTGCACTAACAGGGGTTGTTTCAATACCAGCCTCCTCCGCTGGCATACCCCTACGCACCGATTTCCCACTTGGATGCACTACCGCCCCTACGATACCACTATGTGTCATACAGGACACTACGTCTTCCGCACGTAGTACTACCGCAGCAGCCAGCTTCTCCCAAGTTGGCCGCTTAGCTTTCAACTCCTCCCAGAAGTGTTCACGCAACTTGTGGTCCCGGTAAGGTCTCATATGGCAGACCAGCGTAATAAAATCTAGCGCATCCATCGGCTCATTCCCGTGCCGGAGGAAGATCCTGTCTCTGGCTTCACCACCGCTTGCTCAGCCCAACGCGCTCTATCCTTCGCCGGTAGACACCTCGCTCGTATGATTGGGTCAATTTGGTATACCAGCCGAGATTGCACATCCACCACTGGATTCGATTCTCCCTGCACATGCTCCAGGATAATGTCGAAATCACGCAGCACCTGCGCGTATCTAGCCATACGTCTACCTCTAACCGTGGACTCATACGACGTGGGGTCTTGTGTTAGCATACGCAACAACATCTCATGGTCCGTGAACACCGTCTGCGGGTGGCGTGAACGCTTGACAATCCTCCAGGACTTATGGAGACAATACACGATGGCTAGAGCCTCCTTCTCCGTAATGTGGCAGCCCAACTGCTGAACTTTGAAGACCAGAACCCCACGCGGCATAGCTTACCCTTGCGCCGAGCAAACAACCTCCTACCTACTCCTACCGAGTCACAGGCATCGCAATACATCTGCTTGTCTTCGAATCCTGGCTCGACCAACACCCCTTCCTTGGCCACCTCCTCCCGAATCCGATCGTAGACCGCCTGCTGCGTCCGACCCCACACAAAGGGTACGATAGGGGCCATGATCCTAGAGTAGTCAGGGATGTATTGGCTCCAATAGCCAATCGTGTGATACCACTAGGCCAAGAGATCCTTATCCGTGGGTGACGGCATGCACATGATGAATTCCATCCGATCCTCACTAATATACGACCCGTTCTCATCCACCACTCGCCCCAACGCGATGAACGGCCGATCTGAGATCCAGAACAACACTTCTTGATGTTTAATTTAGCGTTGTGCTTCACACACGCCACAATAAAAAAATTCATGCTCGTCCAGTGCTTCCTGGCACTGCTTTGACCCACGCCCATATCTTTAGGCCATCTAGGCCATCCACATTTTGAATATATGCTCCATCCGTGCCTGCATGAATCATGATGCAGGTTTGATGCCGAACGGCATGCCAACAAGGGCATTCGATGGACACACCGACACGCGTACGTAAACGCCGTCGTGACCAGATATAACTTATTATATACGTTATAGATACATATTTTCTTTACTTACTTCTAGTCATCTGCTCGTGTGGTAAACAAATGTAAACGTTTCACGTTGAGTCTCATAGTAGTCATCGGGTGGTGTAGCGACCTCGATCAGTTGTAGGCGACCCTGTTTCATCAGGATCATATCCAATTGAGCTTTCCATTGGTCCCACTGGACCGGCTTATCCAGAATTATAAATTTAACCTTTGGTTTCAAATCGAAGCTTGTCATTCTCAGAGTAGAGGTAAAACGGACCTGATAAGTTATTGTTCTCAGATATTAAAGTATCTTAAAGTGTTTTAAGTTTTAAGTGAATAGTTGACATTTATTTGATTCGAGTCCCTGCTTTTATATGCATTGGACTCGTAATTCTGAGCCCATTAAAAAACACCTCTTAAGGTGAAAAAGGTTCTCACTTATTCTACGATCCAATCCAAAGGCAGCGTCACCACGTCTTCAACGATTATGGCTTCCATTGTAATCTTTGGCCTTATGCTCTTAGATTGTACTTCTCCGATAGTTAGGGATGCCTTTATGCCCATCAGAGATATTCTATATTGATGATTCCATACTCCCGGCATTTCGGTTCCGAGATAATTCCATCTAAAATATTTCTGTGTCCCTCTCTGAGTTTAGATTCTCTCCTTGGTTGATGCTGGAATAAACCTTGTTGAGTCTCCGCTGTTTGGCCGTAGTTTTATGCTGGTAAACAATCCTGGTTTACTGCGATCAATAGAATCTACTTAGCACTTGGTGACATGAAGCGAGTTTATAAGTATCTACCAAGATGGGGTGCGTTTGATGCTGCACATATGAATACTGTTTCCGGCGGTGTACTTCAGTTTCTCACCACATACAATGTTAATGGTCATCTGGAGTTGTTAGCTATTTCGACAGCGAGCAAAGAGAATAGGCCCTACTGGAACAGATTCAAAGAGCTCTCTGATAGTTGTTTTCCAAATATGTCTGCGTACCTCGTATATAAAGAAAAAAAGGTAAGTATTTTCGGCTTGGATTTATAGTTACGATACCATGTTTCAAGTGGGTCAAATCTTTACCTGATATTTTTTTAATGTGCAAAGCAAGTATTTATTCATTAAGTATCTTTGTGTTGTAATAGGCATTCATCAGAGCATCGCAAATTCAGTGCATCAAGTTCAAGCTAGAACTTGTATACTGCATATCATCAAAAATGTGATGAACAAAGGGCTACTTGGTAGAAACGATAAACCAACTCATCAATCGATAATTGCTATGACTAAAGCAGCTACCGAACAGGGATATATCTACCACGCTCAGGTAAGTATTTATTTGTATACAGGCAAGACTCGGAATGGGCTTTTTCTTGCTTTTCATGCACGAATTGTGGGTTGGTTTAATATTTGCTTTCTTATGAATCTTAGAATATACGAGACAACCACGAGCTTGGAGACAAGATTATGGATTACTTGGAGAACCGAAAGGAAGAATTCGCCAATTACCTATTTGTCGAGGCTTGTCGAGTACACAATGCAGTCTTCACTGATCCAGAAATATATGTAATTAGTAGTGCAGTCCGAATTATTAATCGTCAATCATACAATTTTGTTGTATGTGTAGGACTAACTAAGTTGAATTAATTTAACCTTATCAAATTCAAAGGGGCTCCTCTCTTGAGATGCGGATATACAACAGCTATGGTTCTGTTTCTGGTCGAATAACTTCCAATGTAGTAGGTATGTAAACAATTCGTCCTTTACTTACCAGTGACTTGCCCTGTCGCCAAGAAAAAATAGTATTTACATATCACCATCCCCTAAAAGTATTTACCTCGCAATTTTGATAGAGCAAGCAAATTTTGTGCACCTGGACATGAGAAGTGCAAATATAGTAGATATGCATATACTCTATTCGAATTGGCATATGAAGAAAAGAAAGAGTATCAGGACGAAGCTAGGCAACTCAAAAAGAAGGAAAGCAGGCATGCAATACTGATATCAAATCAACCATGATTGATCGACAAATCTGTTTTTACATTTATGCACGTATATAAACGCTTTTTTCGAATTCAATTTCTCCAGGTTACACCCTAGGCAGTAGAAAAGATTATAGCCCACCTCAATAAGTTAAAACCATGTACCGTAACTATCGTGAGCAATGCTGTAAACGGAGATTGGTTCGATTGCCAGGCAAACTTCAAATCGCACAGTTCAACATTTCAAACCTGCTCAGTCAAGCTGGTACGCTCTCGAGGAATTATAGATTTTGAGAGCTGCAGTTTGCATGTGTCTGAAGGTATCCCTTGCGGGCATGCTGTGATTGTGCACATTGCTAAAGTATCTAACGTAAATAATATCGCGAGTGATTATAACCTGTACAACAAATGTTGGTATTCGCGATTTTTTTGGGTGGAAACTTGCAACTTGCAAACCAGTTTCACGGAACAATCGATGTCCTTTGACTTTGAAAATATGGAACAGCATTCACTGCTTCCATGTCCTACTCCGAGACCAGCGGGTTACCCGAAGAAACGGTACGAAAAGTCATCTCGTAGGTAAGTAAATATGTTTTGATGCGTGTTAATTAAGAAAACAGTGCTCTTTCAAAGACCAAGATTTAAAACACCGTTTCCATTTTGATTGCATTAGGGATCATGTACTTAAGAAGACTATACACACCTTTTCCACAATGATTGTATTAGGAATCTTGTACTTAAGAAGACTATAACGTGCTCGAAGTGTGGAGAAGCTGGCCATAACATCAACACCTGCGATGGCGAGTATGTGGTTTATTAATTTATTTGATTCTGCGCGTACTCGTCAGTCTCCATGGCAAGTTTTTTTGTGTAATCATTTGTGACTTTCTTGCTTAAATTTTCTTTTACTCTCTTACAGCGACAACTCGTATCAACTAAAGAACCTTCGAAGTATACGAAAGCTAATAGAAGATCACGTAAGTTCAAGGTAAGGAACATTATCAGTGATTGGAATGTTGAGTGTGTTGCTTGTGATATATTGTGTAACTGATTTTCAAGCGTCGTCAATCACCTGCTCAAACGCACAGACAAAAACAAACGCCAACAAAGACACACTCAGCGGACCAAAACAAAGACACCGTTAATAATTCGCCCCTACGGGATTTGCCAACGACTGATGCGCCACCTTCTTCAACGTCATCTGCCACGTATGTCTATTCGGTTCCTAGGGAAGGAATTGAAATTCTTTGTTAATGATCGTGACTTAACGAAAAAACTCAAAACAGTGATACCGTTAAGGATTCGCCCCTACGAGAGATGCCAACGACTGATGCGCCACTTTCATCAACGTCATCTGCCACGTATGTATATTTAGTTTCTTTAAAATATTGAATCGATGCTGATAAGAGAAGGAATTGTATTTTTTTTATAAGATAACAAAAATCTGTTCACAGGGGAAATGTAAGACGCATTACTACGTGTATAACGAAACTGATGGCGCAATGGGAACAAGCGATTGACTCGGGAGAACATCAAAAGGGAGCTTCTTTACATCAAATTATCAAACAATATGAAAAGGAGAGGGAAGTTTTCCTCTTAATGACCTCGTATAGTTTTGCCGGTATCTATGGGGTTCCAGTGGCGCATCGAATGAATATATAATTTTTTTTGAAATGTGTCTTTCAAAGAATAGATTGTTACAAAGTCTAACTTCCATAGTTTAATTCACCCTGTCACCGCCCTGTCACAGATATCACTACGTCCGTCCCAGATGCTGATAGCAATCCGACACTTATACAGACAGAAACCTCTCCAGTGAAATGTGACACGGTAAGTTAGTGTATAGACTATATTTGAGTAACGTAATGATTATGTTCATATTCAAAACTTGTGCTTGCTGACATAATAAGTAAATTACTTGGTATTGAAACAGGCTCTTCTATCGTTGCAGAAAAGGAATGCACATCCAGCCAAATGAAAACAACAGCTAGTAACCACAACGATAATGACTACGCATCAAGGTGTGTTTTACATTTTTGAGAAGGATTGTCGATTCTCTGTAAGTTGAAACTCGGTAAAGTTTTTATTGATCCCCATATTCCCAACCTACAATTGGCAGTGAACTGCCAGGGAAACTAGAGCATCAAACATATCAGGCTGAAATCCATGCATCGGGTGCACCAATGAGGAAAAAACTGGCTGCAAACCGCAGCGCACGCCTAGCAGCCAAACGAAGCAAGACGCTTGGCAAGTCTAGAGTGTTAATGACTAGCAAAAACAAGTTGTATCGCTCTACATTGTCGAGAAAGAGAGCGCCGCCTTCTACAATAAGCAGTGGAAACAGTAAACATGTAGAAAAGAAGCACGATGGATGAAATGTTACCTCACAAATAATGTTACATACAGCCTAAAAGTAGGCGGTATAAACCAACACGACAGTTTTAGCTGTGGGGTTTTGCTTTGTGCCTATGCTAGAGCAGTATCAGAAAATCCACAACTCGTGCATGATTTGGAGGCATTGTCTTCGCACGAATATGTCACAAGCGTCCAACATGACATCAAATTAGAAAATGCATTTCCGAAACACTATTCTCGTATATTCCTGTAAAAGAGCATCACAGACCACGTGAGTTGCGAACCAGGCAGTGAGATAAGCTTGAATGAAGCAGCATATATCGACACCAATCAATGAAAGACAACACACCCCCCCCTCAACACTTTTATTCGTAAAAAATGGATATAGCCGAAGGCTCATTAATTTAAATTTAAGCAAATTTTGCACGATAAAGTCACTAAATGTACATTAAAAAATTGGAATTGTCACTAAATGTACATTTGTACATATTTGATCCATATTTCAATACGTTTTCATCGAGAAAAAGGGCGAATGTACATTTAGTGAATTTTCCACATTTTCAATGTACATTTAGCGAATTTGTTCTCAAATTTATCACTAAAGCTTCATTTTCTTCGGAGTCGCTGTCGGACATTAGGTCGGGTAGGTCATTGTAGTCATCCTCACTAGAGCCGTCGAGTAAAAGTCCTGGCGGTCTGTCGTCTTCGTCCGAACTACAAGTTGGATTATTTAGAATAAAATCTGATAAATTTCTCTCGTCCGGCTCGGTGTTTGGCTTCATCCCAAATCCAGGGCAATTTTCGGAGGTTGCCATGATGGCTTCTGGCATGTCATCATCTGACGACGTCAGATTCGACATAGTCGGCAACTGCTGAGAATGCTCTAACGCCTTCATCGTCACTACTCGAATTTTGCTTATCATTATTGTCCAAATTAAACGTTACTTTAGGAGGTTTACGCATTTCCTCCCTCGAGTAGTATCCTCTTACGTTAGATGCTTTTCTATAAAATTCATTATGTTTATCTTGATGATAGGGATAATATTATTTATTTCAAAAAATGACAAGTATGTATATTTCAATGTATGAACATATGGTATGGCTCTCATAGTCGCTGTAGTGGTGCAGGAAAGATTAGCGTTGGCCGGGATTTGCGGGTTAGGTGAGAAGAGGTTTGCATTATGCTTTGCTTGGTAAGCCTTCTGGAGACGATCCGCGGTAGATTGGAGGATGTCTGCGTTAGTGGAATTGACAAGTGGGATCAGTAGTGCATCCATGCTGCGGTCAAGAATTTTTGGCGCTCGTTCATGTGTGCAGCGGGCCTCCCGCTTGGTGCGGAGATAATGGATTAAAGCTGCTTTCGTAGCGTCAGGATGTTGTTGGGAGCGGGGGTCGATGTTTTCATCAAGCTGCCATTTCCATGTAAGTGCTGCATGTCGTTTTACCTGGGCGACAGCGTCGCTAGGAACACAAAGGCGGATGAAACTGGTGGAGCTTCCGCGGCGATTTGGTTGAGATACCGATTTAGAAGGAAGATACCAGAGAAAATGATGGCGATTGAGGACTGGTTGGGCATGCCAGTATTTTTCAAATACTGATTGGGATGGGGGCTTGCCGTTAGGGAAAATTGCTCGGAAGAAGAGCCATACCGGAGTTATGTCATCCATTTCATGAAGAGGTTTGTCCGGCATCGGGCGGCCCACCACTTTCGTCAAAAGGTGTTCGGGTACTGGCGGCTGCGGTTGGGACTGAGAAGCTGGTAGGGTCGGGCGTTTTTTAGGGCTCGGTTTTGTAGGTTTGTCCACTTTTGAGCGGTAACTGTGAGGCTCACTGCTGCTATTGGGCGCCTGTGACCGCGGTCTTTTTGCAGGCGGAGCAGGCGGGCTTGTGGAGCCAAATCGGAAAGTGTCGGGTGTGTCTTTATCTATAGGTGCACAGTTTTGGGATTTAAGGTCCCGGAGTTTGGATTCAAGGTTGGTTGTTTTTGCACAAAGGTTAGTGAGCATTTGGTGTATGGTTGATTTCCATTGGTCATCAGTCAAAGGCTCATTGGAGATGGGCCTATCATTGTTCGGGGTTGTTAGAGCCGGTCCCAAAATTTGATTGAGATTGGCCTGTAGAGTACTGACCTGGGCAGAGAGGTTTGTGATCGATTTTTGTATGTCCAATTTCCATTGGTCATTGGGTAAGGAGCCGTTGGGGACGAACGTCTCAATTGGGGATTCGGCCTGGCCCGACATTTTTCGCGGATGTGGGACTGTGGGGCTGTGGGAGTGTGGGTCCCCAGACTCCCTACTGTATTTTATTTTTTGATTGGAAATCCAAATTTCAAGTCAACGTTTTGGTTGGGTCTGTGGGGTTTTTGAAAGTGGTATTCAGTTCTACACTGGTGACCTACTGGTCACCGAGATTTACGTTTCGGAGACGAAAATTTGAATCAAAGGTCCATCGTGAAAAATAAATATGGGGAAGTGAAAAATAAATATGGGGAAGTGAAAAATAAATATGGGGAAGTGTTGGGTTTCTTCGATGGATAGTCGGCACGTCGTGAGTAGGGTATAGAGTTCGGTGTTGAATAGTCCTTGCCGTAAGACTTGGACTCATTATTTCTATTAAGGTGATGTCGTTCGTCGGAGATATTTCCACGATTGTTGGAGTATCGGTTTTCGTAAGATTTGCAATGTTCCCTGCGGTCAGAGTAGACGTGCGGTCTGGGTCTGCGATGCTTGAATCGGCAACCACGAGCAAGGTGACCTGGTTTGCTACAATTGAAGCACTTTCGGTCTGTTCTGGCAGAAAGCGCTCTCTCCTTCTCGAGTCTTTGTATTGGAGGTCCATGTTTGAATTTCCTTCATATCGAATTTTCGGAGATATTCGCAGAGCTCCTCGTAACTCATGACGTCAGTATCAACCGTGTTAAGATGAGTTCTTGCTCCTTCAAAACGTTCATTGAGACCTTCCTTCAAGACGATTTTCAAGTCAATCTCAGACGGTGGAGCTTCGCGTTTCTCCAATTACATTTTCTTCCAAATTAATATCACCAATAAAGGCCTCCAAAGGTTCGTTACTCTTCTGCATTTTTGCCCAGAGCTCCTTTCTCAAATGGTCAATTCCTCACCGGGTGTTATCTTAAATTTGGTTTCCAACACCTGTAAACTTCGATGGAAATTACTAGGTTTCAAACTATATTAAACTAAAATACAATTTAGTCAGTTAGGATTTAGCAGTGGTAGCTTGTGTAAGAATGATCGGGACTGCCTCTTGTTAAGAGCCTAAATATCCTCGATCACACAGGGCGTACCTCTAGCTGTTCTTTATTGAATAATTTTCACTAGAAGTACTAAGAGTTCATGACCACTTGCCTAATTTGTAAATAGACATAATAACGTAAGTCACGTTAATACATTAGCTGATATAAATAAAGTTCCATATGAAGAAAAGTTAAAAAAAGAAAAAGACTTATTGGATTTTGGAGATTGGCGGGAGGACCAAAATCTATAAGTAGTAGTTCGGAGATTATAAAATTTGGTTTATAATATCCTACATCTACTATGTCTCAAATAGGTCCAAGTAGATGAGTCATACCAAATACTCAGGCTATTGGAGCCATCAAAGTGAATTTAGAACACTTTGGAAATATTGGAAAAAGAGCTTGTACTAAATTATTTAAAATACAAATAACCAATGTATTATCTCAATTGATCTTGATATCTTAGACTGACCGGAGGCCGTATTTCCACATAGCCCCTAGTAGCTTTTAGAACTACGAACGTACGTTAAGATACGATCTAGTTGGTAAAGCGAAAACCAAAGTAAAAACGGTTTCGGTCATGACTTATCGAGTAAGTATGTGCCTATATGTACGAGTTCAAGACTCATGTTGTACTCTATGTCGTTTAGTATTCGGTCCAGTAACCATTTCCGATGTAGGCACCTTACGTTTATTATTTGGTAAGGTAATAGCCAAAGGCTGTTCTTCATTAGTAAGTAAGTTTGAACAATTTTCTGCACTGTTGGTAAGCAGATCAGAAAGTTTAGTCACGTAGGAAGTAGGTGGCAAATAGGGAATTTCAGATCCGTCAGGGTTTGTAGTCACCTGAGGAAACCCTTTTCGTTTATCTCGTGTGTTCTTATGTAAAAGCTTATTCCATTTCTTATTAACGATACGAAGAAAGTCGCGAGATTCACGAAATGCATCGGAGGTTAGCCAAGCTACTGTCCCATCCATGAAACGGGTCTTGTAGTAAGTGTATCCGTCTTCGGATGTTTTGTCAATTATATCTTTGACTTGTGACTCCATAACTGGTATATCAGAATCAAATGAGCGAGCGAATGAGAGTTCGGAGGTAGGGATACGGTGAGTGCCTAGATTGGTTGCGCTAGTACCATCAATGTTATTCACTTCGTAAGTATCACTCTTCTCATCATGGTAGGAAATAACAAAAGGTCCTATCGTCTTAGAAGAGAGTTCGGTAACGTTGGCGTTTCGATTTATAATGTTAACATAATCGCCGACTTTGAACTGAACAATGTTCTTAGTTTTATTCCATCGGTCATACGCTTTAAGTAGGACGCGATTCTTGTGCTCGAGTAAACAGGGGTAAACAACGTTCTGCATATGCTCAATCTTTTGTAGCCACGGGGTAACGTGTTTTTCGGGCGCAGTTTTATCAAAAGTTGCTTGTAATTCACTATAGCGGCCAAAGAAATAGTGAAACGGGAGTGTTCCAGTTTGAGGATTCATGCAGTTATTCATTTGAGTCTGAACCCATTTCAAATGATAAGGCCACATATCCTCAACGTCGTCTAGTGCGGTACGCAAGAGTTTCTTAAGTTCTCTATGACGTGTCTCATTTGCACCCTGCGTTTGAGGTTTGTAAGGAACACCACGCCTATGGGTCATGCCTGATACGAGTATAAGTGCCTCCATTACGTCGGTACAAAACTCACTACCGTTATCAGAACATAGTACTCGGGGGAAACCGAAGTCATTAAAGACGTGATAGCATAATTCTGCCACTGTTTGTGGACGTTTGTTCGGTATTGCATAAAGCAAGTTATAGCCCGAAGCCACACATAAGAAATGACAGATATATACATCGCCAGTATGCTTGGGTCGCGGGAGTTTAACCAAATCGACTATGACTCGGCGCATCGGTTGGTCTTCTGTCACACTTTTTAGGGGTGCCCAACCGTATCGCTTGATCTGGTTCTTTTCACAATCAGTACAGCGTCGGTATACTTCACGCATGGTTTCTTTCAGCGCCGGGTGAACAAGCCCTGCACGAATAGCCATTTTATAAGTATGCTCATATGCTCGATGCGTTAAATTATGTATAATTTTAACTCTACTTTCGAGCTCCTCTAAGTCAGTCAGATTCTGCGTAACGCTGGCTGGATGAACTATAGTCCTGTTGGAAAGGGCAACCTCAGTATCAGGAGGGGTAGAGTCCTGAGATACATAATTGACAACATTGGATTGTTGAAGTATCTTCTTCAGTTGTTTCGCAACTCCTGGCTGTTCTTTAAGCAGCGCTTTAAGTAGTTGAGTGCGAGCTTCAGGTTCTCTTAGAGTTTTGAGTCTTTGATCCATGGCCTTAGCTAGTTCCATGTTTTTACGATCTAATGCCGTTTCAATCGGCATTACCTCGACTGCAATCTTGTTGGGTGCATGTGTTGTACGAGTCTTGAGCTTTTGCTCAAACTTTTTAGACTCCTCTAGTTTAGCTAAGGATTCGGTTGAGGGTTTCCACTTAGTGGTACCTGCAGGACCGATGCGACAAACAATGGTGTGTTTCCAAGGTGTCTTCTTAATAGAATAGGATCCCTGATACAAGAACGTGTCGGTTTCACGGTCGACATAAATAGGTTCGTCTTGAATCATATTAATTAAATCACGTATCCGTGGGTCGGAGTTACGTAAGGGACAACACAGCGTAATGGTAGATTTAGGAATATTAACATAATTTAACAACTGTGCGATAAGTTGACAAGGTGGGTTAGCCCACGCATTATGCTTTGATAAGTCAAGCTGAAATGCATCACCTTTAGGATGAGTCAACGACCTCTATTCAGAAACCTGTTTGTTATGTTCTGCGGCGAACATATCAACAGTAAATGGACCCCATCGTGATTGAGCGAGGTTAAACCATTTCTTATTTAGCATCCAATCGGTTGCTAATAACTCCTTGACTGTTTTCTGGTAGTCCGGCACAAGTCGAGAGAGCATGTCAGGAAGATGGTTATGTATTCCTGGTATGTGTGTTATATTAAAAGCGAACTTGGCAATAATGTCATGCCAGCGGCTCACCAACTATGAATCAGGGTTCATATCTTTTAAGTATGTTAAAGACTTTTGATCACAGGCGACAGTAAAGTAACTTCCATAAAGGTAGTCTTTAAACTGTCTTAGCGCAGTAACTATAGCAAGGAGCTCTTGTTTAACGGTAGGGTAATTCCGTTGACTCTTATTATAACTCTTGCTAAAGAATTGTATGTAGCGCGGTTTACCATTTATCGTTTGGT
The DNA here is from genome assembly GCA_001586965.3 of Sphaeroforma sirkka. Taxonomy (NCBI): domain Eukaryota; class Ichthyosporea; order Ichthyophonida; genus Sphaeroforma; species Sphaeroforma sirkka. The sequence continues at coordinate 17,171 of LUCW03002446.1, read as the reverse complement.
AAAGCACTCCACCTACCGCAGGATCTGAAGCGTCGGTTGCTACTTGGAATGGGACACCATCCACAGGGTACTGCATGATGGGTGCGTCCATTACTTTACTTTTGACTAGTTTAAATGCATCATCACATTCTTTAGGTTAAAGCTTTCCCAAAGGTCCTTTGTGCAGCCGTAGGTGACTGAAAGGCTTTAAGTAATGAGAAAGATGCGGTACCGAATCCGAGAAGAAGTTAAGAAACCCACACACAGAGTTCACATCTCTTCCAGTAACTGGTGTTGATAAATCCAACAGAAACTGTTTCTTGCCAGGATCAATTTCTACCCCTGCTGCAGATACTTTGTAGCCAAGTAAGTGTATAGTATCTTTAGCAAAAGAACACTTGTCTTCGTTAATCTTAAGTTTAGCATGATTAAGTCGCTTTAAGACTTCTTTAACGAGTTTAGCATGTTCATGTGCTGTCTTTGTAAAGATAACTATATCATCTAAATAGACTGATACGTTATACGACAGGTCCGCAAACAGTTCCATCATAACTTGTTGGAAGAAAGAGGGTAACATGTGTAAGCCTTCAGGTGCACCTTTAAACTGGTACTTCTTACCTTGCCAAGTAAAGGAAAAGTATTTCCTATGAGGCTCATATATTTGTAGTTGATGGAATGCAGCTTTTAAGTCTATCTTGGAAAAGATAGTCGCACCTCCATTTTGCGTAGTATCTCGCTTATCTTAGGTAAGGGAAAACTATGTTGCGGAATTAGTTTGTTGATTGGCGACAGGTCTAGTACTACTCTTGGTTTACTAAACGTTCCATCAGATTTATATTGATCGACCGCTAAGAGAGCTAAGTTAACTGGGGTTACATCATAATTGATTTCAATTAGACCCTGTTTTAACCAATCTTCGATTTGGGTTTTGACAACGTCTTTGTGTCTCCAACTCACGTAGTTATGTGAAGGACACTTTAACTTAGAGAAGTCGACGTTTGTTAAGTCAAGTCTAACGTACCCATTAGAGAACTTAAACATACACCAGTCAGTTATTGCAATCTTCCTGTTTTGTATAATTAAGTCCATAATTATATCGGTGAAGTGCGGAATCATATCCTTTGCTTCACCTTCCGGAGGTTTAGGTATCTTTAACATATTATCATCTGACTGATCTTTATTCGGGTCTAGCCCATTAGGCAGACCAGTGAGTGTTATACCTAAACTGAGAAGATCAGTCATACTTATAATTAAATCGTATTTCTGAGACATGTCAGTAACGATTAGGTGAGTCTTCACTTCTCTTCTATCTGCCAGCATTATGTGTGCATAGTCAATGGCTTGTTTGCAAGTAGTTACTTTGCCATTTCCCAAGATTAAATCAGTTGTTTCGTTATGGACAGCCATATCTGTAGCGTAGGCTACTCGGCGTGAGATAGCAGAGACTTCAGCCCCTGGATCAAATAGTGCCATAACTTTTTTTTCTCCATTTACGAAAACTGTTTGAAAGATACGTTCATCTCCTTTGGTATAGATTTTATTGAACATTTTCTCATAATCTTGCTCTAGTGCGCACATATGGTACTGTCAGTGCTTAACTTGGACGTCCGGTAAGTCCTTGCAATCCTCTTTGTGCCAACCGTTAGTACCCTTGCAAGTAGCACACTCTTTCATATAGTGTCCAAAATCTGGCTTGCCTGGTGCACACTTAACAGGGTCGTGTCTACCATTCCACTTGCCATTACGTTTTGTGAGGTTGTAACCACACTTCTTGCAAGGCGCTCTCACCTTCTTTTCACCTTTCGGTTCGGTAGAAGTAGAGCCAGTACCCCCTCCAGTAGTAGTGCGAGGTTTCTTAGTACTACGCGCAGTATTAGTCTCTACTGCGTTTCGGTTAGTGGGCTGGGTGTAGCTCGTGGTACTAAGTACTCTAGTAGAGGAATTGGTATGCTTGTGAACTATCTTCTCAAAGACAGACCAAGGCATAGATCGCAAATCACCATAGGCGATGATGTCATCATTGACTTTCTTAAAGAGGTTAGCTCCCAGAGTCTCCATCATCTGACAAATTAATAAATATTCGCCAGTATAGGTACGACCACCCATCCGAGTATTCATATTTGTCATATGAGCTAGAGCACCTCGAATAGTGGTATCGTTCGCAAAGAACTTGCGAGACTCTAGAAGTTCACGGTCACGTGCATCTTCAAAAAAGGTGTTAAGTATATTATCACGCAACTGGGGCCAGGGTAGGGCTTTCCAGTTGGGCTCATGAGCCTTCAAGATAGTTCGCCATTCACCTGGCTCACAGAAATGAATAAAGGCATTCATCATCTGCTTATCCCTAAGGCTGGCAGACTCCTTAAGTTGGTCGAAGTTCTTCAGTGTCTCCACTGTACTCTCATTAGTAGAGAAATCGACCTCAGCCTGCGCGTTACCTAGCTGCTGTATAAAGCTTGGTTCTAAGTGTTCACGAGGCTCATGCTCAGTGCTACGGACTGCTAGTGCCAAGATGGTGTCTATTTCCTTTCTCTTGTTATCGATTAGATAGCGAATGTTATCCGCTTTCCTATAGTCAAGGTCAGAGTCATTCAATAGACGGTCCTCAAGGACTTGCATACCAGAGCGTAATAGCCTGAGACGAGTATGTCTGGTTCTCACTTCCTCATCCTCAGGATTAGAGCGGGAACTCTCTAACGAGGTACTGGTGTAGCGATTGCCAAAATCGTGATTACCAGGATTAGTTGGCAAATGAGGGTCGATATTACGAGGATGGTAAGCCTCATCGAGTTCCATACGATCATATCCTCTGACAGGGTTAGGTTTGCCAAGAGGATGGTCAATGGTAGCATCAGAGCTATAGAGATTAAATTTTGAAATATTTTCTCTCTCGCCAGTGGTAACTGGCTTAGTGGTAAACATACTGGCTGGTAAACCAGTAGGTCTCGGGTTCGAAACTGGGCCCGAATTTTTTCTTCTTCTTCGGTATAGGAAGAATATCAGCCAAGTGGGACACGATAGAGAGGTCCACAACTGCTGCTGCCGCTAGCTCCTTCAAGAGCGCTTCAGTGCGGTTCAATTGGCGTCGAGATTGAGAGGATCCAACCACTCGTTGTCGAGTTATGGCGTCCTCAGCTTCGGCCCCAAGATTTGAGCTGAATGGAATGGCTTCTCCATCGATGGCGAAACCGAAATTTTTGGACAGGTCCAATACTTACTTTTCACTCCGGATTTATGCTGGAGTGTCCTTTAGATGTGGAGTTATAATGCCCCCGACATTCGTATCCACGAATTTTCCAGCCTTTCGACGTTTATCCCCAATATTTGACGACACGTGGTCAGGGGGCAAGCTGGGGTCTTGAGCTTCACTCCTAGGTGATACACGGACGCTGGCGAGCCTTTCCGCGGTAGTAGATACCTCTTCTTCCAAGGCTTTAGGATCCGACGAGTCATCCTCAGAATAATCCTCTGTACCAACCTCAGAATTTGCTTCCCCAACAATTTCCTCGGCAGGCTCAACTCCAGACAGGCTAGGTGTTTCCACAGGGACCTCAGGAACCTCGGCAGGTTTAGCAGGCTTAGAGCTAGCGGCTCCCTTGCCTTTAGAAGTACCCTTAGCCATAGTATTTGCTGGATAGTAAATCGATGTCAGACAGTCTAGAAGCAGTACACTACTGTAACTACCAAATAACTGAAAAATATGTAAACTTCGATGGAAATTACTAGGTTTCAAACTATATTAAACTAAAATACAATTTAGTCAGTTAGGATTTAGCAGTGGTAGCTTGTGTAAGAATGATCGGGACTGCCTCTTGTTAAGAGCCTAAATATCCTCGATCACACAGGGCGTACCTCTAGCTGTTCTTTATTGAATAATTTTCACTAGAAGTACTAAATGTTCATGACCACTTGCCTAATTTGTAAATAGACATAATAACGTAAGTCACGTTAATACATTAGCTGATATAAATAAAGTTCCATCTGAAGAAAAGTTAAAAAAAGAAAAAGACTTATTGGATTTTGGAGATTGGCGGGAGGACCAAAATCTATAAGTAGTAGTTCGGAGATTATAAAATTTAGTTTATAATATCCTACATCTACTAATGTCTCAAATAGGTCCAAGTAGATGAGTCATACCAAATACTCAGGCTATTGGAGCCATCAAAGTGAATTTAGAACACTTTGGAAATATTGGAAAAAGAGCTTGTACTAAATTATTTAAAATACAAATAAAAACCAATGTATTATCTCAATTGATCTTGATATTTTAGACTGACCGGAGGCCGTATGTCTACAAGCCTTAAAAAAACACCTCTTAAGGTGAAAAAGGTTCTTACTTAATCTATGATCCAATCCAAAGACAGCCTCGCCACGTCTGCAACTGATCATGGCTTCCATTGTAATCTTTGGTATACGTTTAAATTGTACTCCTCCGATATTTAGGGATGCCCTTATGCCCACCAGAGATTTTCTATAATGATGTTTCCGTACTCCAAGCACTTCGGCTTCGAAAGCCCAGATTAATTTCCATCTGTAAAATTTCTGTGTCCCTCTCTGAGTTTAGATTCTCTCCTTGGTTGATGCTGGGATAAACATTGTTGAGCCTCCGGTGTTTGATCGTAGTTTTAATGCTTGGTAAACAATCTTGGTTTATTGTGATCAATACAGAGATTCCCAAAGTGTCATTTTCAG
>LUCW03002446.1:5000-7500 GCA_001586965.3 Sphaeroforma sirkka | reverse complement strand
CAATTCCATTGGCCGTTCCATGTACACATTATTATCCTACCTGTGTAGGTAGATTGGGCCAAAGGCAATAATCCTATACCTGTATCTTCATTGACACCCACATGTACACATTAACATTATTACTATTATCTTATCTATAAGGTGGGTCGTTCTGTGGGGCGGTCCGATTGGGCTGATGTGGGGAAGCGCGTGCGCGTGGCTATAGCCGTGGCACTGTTCGCCGGTGCTCTGTGTGGAGGGACTCTGTGGTAGGTATTGGGTCACCTGTGTGTGTTGCTTGGTGTATAGTATGTATCACAGCTATATCCTTGGAGTGGGCGTCTGCGGTAGGTATTGGGTCACCTGTGTGTGTTGCTAGGTGTATAGTATGTATCACAGCTGCATCCTTGAAGTGGGCGTCTGTGGTAGGTATTGGGTCACCTGTGTGTGTTGCTAGAAATATAGTAGGTATCACAGCTGTATCCTTGGAGTGGGCGTCTGTGGTAGGTATTGGGTCATCTGTGGGTGTTGCTAGAAATATAGTAGGTATCTCAGCTGTATCCTTGGAGTGGGCGTCTGTGGTAGGTATTGGGTCACCTGTGTGTGTTGCTAGGTGTATAGTATGTATCACTGCTGTATCCTTGGAGTGGGCGTGTTCGGGTTACCCATCGCCTCAGATAAGATATGGCTTAGTGTGGGCAAGTTGGTGCAGTAGTGGCCCTTTTTCACCAGCGCTCTTGTGAATCGGTACACTATGGTCAACACTTGGGACTCTTCGTACCCAAACTCTCGCTCTTTTCTGTGTATGTATGTATCGCTGTGTCTGTGATTTGTTCCGTGGTTCCCCATGCGGCGGTCTGCCACTGGTGAATGTCACGTGTCACGTGTCATGTCACCGTGTCGTCTGTCTTTGTTCTCCTTTGAGCCGGGTGTATCGGTCAGGCCCTCGGTGCAGTTGTATGCGAGTACCTAAGAAATAATGGCCACGACCCGAACGCCCCCGCATGTACTCGGGGGTGAGAGGATTGCTATGGCAACCAAATCAGCCTCCTTTATATTGCACCGTCCATGTGTTTGCGATGTGGAAGAATCGCTTCGATATGCCAGGTTTAATTGCGTTCTTGTTGTCTGCGACTAGCCGCCGTGTACAGTGTCGCCTTGTCTTACCAATGTACAATAAAGCTTGCTTATCCACCTTACATACGTTCTGTTAGATATATATAGAACCTTACAGACTGCGTGTGTGTATCTGAGTCTCCCAGAATGTATACAACAACATGCTTCGACAAAAGAAATGGGGGATGTTAATCAGTCAGTACCAGAACCACATCAAAATACATACGCTTGTGGTCACTCACAATCGTCACTCCACGTGCACCTCTTCTTTCCTTTGCTTTTAAATCTATGCACTTTCGATCACACCACCGACTACAGGGCTGTCACTGTGAAAGTATATAACAACACGCATTTAGACGAGCACGTCTGACTGCCAATTGGCCACTACCAAACTCACAGCAACACACACATTCTCTACCTGGATCCTTGCTTAACTAAGTACCTTTAATTACACCACCGACTACAGAGCTATCTCTGAATATGTACGACAACATGCATCTAGACGAGCACGTCTGACTGCTATTTGACCACTACCGAACTCACAGCAACACACACATTCTTTACCTGAATCTTCCCTTACCCTATTACCTTTATTTACACCACCGACTACAGGGCTGCCTCTGAGAAAGTGTACGTCAACATGCATCTAGACGAACACGTACGGGTGTTGGCACGTCCTTACTATGCCCTGCGTGTCTTCGGCGTACCGTTCAAGTTCATGAACAATGTTGTGATGGGAGTGCTGGTATGTTTGACGATGATGTTTATAGGCCTAGAAATGTGCCTTTTATCCAAGATTATTCGTTGAACAATGCTCTAGTGAGAGTATGGCATGTTTGTGGGTAGCAGTAAGGAGCCGCAAAATGAGCATTTCAGGGCGTTTCAAGTGCAAAGTTATGATGGGGGTGGTGGTTAATTTAGACCTATGTCTAGAGGCCTTAAAAAGGCCCTTCCCGATGCAAAGTTTCAAACAATTTGTGAGTGCTGGTATGTTCAGAATTATTTTAATACACTTCCTATACACCCACTCAACCACCGAACTCTCACGGGACACCTTCCCACCACGCACAGGGCGGTTATCAGCGGTTAGAGGCAGTGGGGTTTCTATCCGTCACCGTCGCCGTGGTGCAGGTGATTGGCGATCTCATAGCCCTTAAGTGGTTTCATATGGGACTTACTGGTGTGGGTGTGTCGTCGCTAGTCAGTCTGATCTATGGTGCAGTGCTTGGGTTACTGCTGATTATCTGGCTACCGCCGCCCGAGTCGGATGGAGTCATCCGACTGCTCCCCTCGTTCCTGGGTGGTAATGATGATCACCACCACTATGGTATGCAAACGATGGCATCTATGTATGCCTTATTATATATACATATACATACATACATACATATATATATATATATAT
>LUCW03002445.1:0-10509 GCA_001586965.3 Sphaeroforma sirkka | reverse complement strand
GATATATTTTATATCAATACATCTAATTACATACATTTGTTTAAAGTCTTAAGGCATGGAACAGTCGAGTTATTTCCAGATTGGCGATGAAAGATGTTAGGGACAAATTGCAATATTATCAAGTATCATCCCCATACCCTGATATATTCGATTCGAAACCGGCAAGATTACTTTGAATATCTCCAACAAATCCATTTTCTGCGATCGTGTTCCATGTGCTTTCAATTTGAGTTATTGTGTTTGCTGATTCTATATAAAAATATGCGGTCGGCAAGACAAGCAGAATGATGAACAAAATGCTCCACATATACGTGGTCATATTCATGTATTTATCTGGTATCTCTTGTGATCAATTAGTAGTGAGCCTGAAAGGCTTAATGGTGTCTCACGTTTCAGAGTATGAAGGGGGCGTTTTACCATACGCATAGTGTAGACACGAAAGACTCAGAGAGCAGACTATCTAAAATAGCAAGAGTTAGCGCTGCGTCGTTTCTGTTGGTCGACACAAAAGGGCGCGTCAGATAGGACCAGGGGCCCCGGCAGGGGGTTAGTGCGTTTTCTGTTAAATTTTTGTTTTATAAAATACATGGCCGCCTTCTTCCGAAAAAATAACTATTTAGGAGGCTATGGTGTAGTAGAGTAGGAATTCCTCTCTCTGTAAGAACCTATACTCTACTACATAGAGCACACGACGACTTGTCCGTAGAACTTAGGACTTATAAAATAAGTCTGACATCAACCAAATAAACTAGTTATTCAGATTGAAAACTTTATTTGGCTCCTACAGGTTATGTGCATTTCTTTCTCAACTAAACACTTGTATCAATCATTAAGTATATCTCATCACGAATGTTTCAGAACTTACTTCCAAACTAAAGTGGACAAGCCTGACCATAACAGGTGACAACTACGACAAACGGCTCCAGCAATCTCACACTTGCAGCCAACACAGACTACGTAGACGACATCGAATCGGTCCTTAGCTACAAATATGTCAAACAGGAACTTCTAGTCCGCACCGCAGCGACGCCCACAGCTTAATAAAATCCAGCTACTGATCGCGGACGACTTGAATCTCGAGAGACCTTCATCAAGGTTACCAAAGCAAATGAACTTTACCAGAAAGCCAGACGATTCCTTTTTCCGTCACTCAGCGAAGAAGTCATGTACTCCCCTAATCGCGAAAAACTTAGGAATGACCCCTGGCCTTTACTATTGTACTTGAAGAAACCTTGTTCACACAGTCCACCATTGTTTCGAACACAATCACACTTAATTTCCTACAAATATTTCATCGAGCTGACGATGATTCCATACGTACATGGTCCAGACGTTGTGTCCGAATCTGCTCTGACGCAAAGTCTCAAGGCATTAGGTTTCCCCCGACATTCATGCAAGGCATGCTTCTCTCTGAATTGGGCGACCCGGATAAAGATATCGTCAGACACTACTTGATAAACAATCCGGATCGCGACACCTTATCCCCCATTAGACTTATGTGTTCGGCTAAGGCAATGTATCAAAGTAACCCCTCCAGTCCAGGCAAATTCTTCTAATGCTGCTACTATATCAACCACATCAGCCTCCAAATCACCTTTAACCACGGTCGATTCATTATTTACCTTAAGAAAGCGGATGGATCAACTTGAACAAACTAAAGGCACCCCTAACACACGCACATTTATACCGTACAGCTATGTGTGTTATACCATAGGCCACCGTTCTAACAACTGCCCAAAAGGCTGTGGCAAATGTGAGGCAAAGGAACACAAAGGGGTGTCTTGCACCGCGACCAACCGGAACTGTACTACTTGCAATCGCACCAGCCATGTCCAAGAGGTTGTAACATACGTAAAATAAACAAATTATAATTATGTTGGTCCAAATTTAGCATCCTTACGACCTAGAATCAAGGCACTGAATCATACTAATAATATTTACTTATCAATGGCGGCGCCGAAGTCACCCTACTCCATTCCAATTCACGACACTTAATCAACAATATCAAGACAGACAATTTCCCACTTCTTCTTGCGGACGACAGCGAATGCATCGTCAACGAACGCGACTACTTACAACAACTGGGTACTACTTATATCAGCCCAACAGTGAAACGAAATTGCTCTCACAAAAACAATCTACAAGAAGGAGGCTACAACATTAACTTGAAGGGAAACACGGAAATTTGTATTCTCTCCAAGGGAAATGGGGGGAAATGGGGGGGGAGGGTATAAAGCATCTTAATACGACAATATGAGCCTAACACAGCCCACATCCAAAACAAGGATGCCACTATAGACACAGACACACTCATCTACACCACACCGTCCACAGTGTGCACCACAACCCCATCCCCTTCCACCTCTACGTCTTCGTCTATCACACAAACATACAATGAATCAACAGCATACATGACCAACGCAGCAGAACTACAACCCTCAAAATGGCGACCAAGAAAGGAATCATATTGACGCACACCCCACTTGTCGGGGTGACAACAGAGGAATGGATGATCAACAAGCAAGATTTTTTACAAGGAATGACACACATGGATTTTCAACCCTCTATTGACCTTTTCGCCACTAAGAAAATTGCTCAACTCCCTCGATATGCTAGTCCCTCTAGTGGCGGAGTCGCCACAGACTGGAGGAAGATAGACCTTCTCAAGGAATGGGCTTATGCCAACCGAACTAGGTCAGACACATTAGAGCTCCTCGACAGTATTATTACTACTGGAGCCCCCACCGCGATATTAGTCCCATTCCGCCCGCATGCCAAAAGGTGGCATAAATTTATTGCGTGCGTGCATTCAAATTCCCTATTTTTTTTCGCCATGGTTCCACCACGGTCGTCGGAAAATCATCATGGGATTACTCCTCATTGCAAAGGTTCGTCCGATTAACTCAGCCATCTCTCTTCCAAACGAACTCAGCACTGCCGCTACATAGGTATCATCTTGTCCTCGCGTTCAGCTGATCGCTCTTGTTGGTCACATTCACTTCCCAAATACGAGCGTATAAAACAGTTAACACAGAAACTGAAACCATAGTGTGAAAGAGAATACTCATTGTATAAAATAAGCATCTGTTGACTGTATTTGGGAAAATAAAAAACGTGTTTGCATACGCACCCGCTGCCCCCGTCGCTGCTTTCCGAATCACCTTTACTAAGGCGGCCTTTCAACGCAAGAAGGTGGATCACTTCGATGTCACCTCCGCTTATCTGTATAGTAAATTGGATACACCCGTATATCTACATGTTCCCTCTGAAGGGCTCTGTCAAGTTGGGTCACTACCCCGCCGACCATGTTTTGAAGCTCAATAGAGGCTTCTACAGCCTCAAGCAGGCTGGCCGTTATGGAGTCAGAACTCAGCTTTCGAACTACGTGCAGCAGATTCATATCTAATCCGAAGCCGACGTGTGCATCTGGCTTCATCGCACCCGCGACATTGTTGTCATCATTTATGTCGACGAAATCTTACCTGCGGTGAACCCTCACACCGGCGATGTGTCCTGGCTGTACAACCACCTCTGTTAATTTTACAGTATAACTGACCTCGGCCCCGCCAAACATGTTGTTGGCCTTCGAGTCATCCAACCAGGCACTCTCGACTCAGGACAACACCCTGGTGCTTTTACAGGCGCACCTTTACCGGCAAGTAGGCAATTTTGTTTTTGGAAAAAAAGTGTCTAACGAGGAGAAAATGAACACACGCGTTCACAATTTGACACGACGTGACCACGGTGACATGTTAGATTTTTAGTAAATAGATGGTTTATTTCTAGAGAGAGAGTGTGTGAGATGCATATTTAGCAATGATGATAATAGACCTATATTTTGAGCTAAAAGTGATGTAAAACATCCATGTTATCACTTTCTAGAAGGCTTTCGAGAGAATATAAACATTAGATATTAACGAACAAAAAGGCTTAGAACAGAACAATGACGAAAAGAACTAGCGCCACTGCTATCGACATGGAGACCAAAAAGTCTAAGCACGCGTCCGACAACTGGACTGTGCATTCATACAAGGACAAGGTGGCCAAGCAGCAGCCAGAGTACCCCGACCAGCAGAAATTGGAAAATGTTTTAAAGGAACTGGAATGCCTGCCTCCTCTTGTGCATACTGGTGAGGTGCGTAACAGATTTTGTACTAGTTGGGTTGAGTGTCGGCTTCACCAACACGCAAACTTCATTTTTGGACGCTTGCCGCAATAGTAGACATAAAAGGAAATACTGTGCTCACTAACCGGCGTATATACATACGTATGTTTTACGTCACCAAAATTGTAGAAAAAATGCGAAGTGCACACATATATGTCTTTAATGTATACGGAACATATGCACATATCTGCTGAAATTCGTATGTACCTACAAACAAATAGACTAGTGTTAGAATACACAAACATGTGTGCATATATTTGCACTGCATACTCGCGCGTGTGTTTTTTCCCACACACATACATACACATTTTATATATATATATATATATATATATATATCTGTATATACTGTATATACACACACAATATCAATACAATATCATCATCATTCACATATATTATATATATATATATATATATGTATGTATATATTTATATTTACACAATAACAATACAATATCACCAATAATACCGAATAAACAGACGCAATACAGCAATAATCACATCATCATCATCAATAATATCATATATAAATATATATATATATATATATATATGTATATATATTTTATATTGCATAACACAACAATATACGTCATCAATCAATGATCAATAAAACAGACGCACACACATTACGCACGTACGCGCATACAACACAAACACAATAATATCATCATACTATCATCACCACTCACATTATATATAGTTAATATACATATATACACATATATTATACATAATAATAATACTATCACAATATAACAATGGTCAATACATACATATATATATATATATATAAATATATATATACGCACATGCACTACACACGCACAATGCCACACAAATAAACAGACGCAACAATACATCACACATCAATATCATCATCAATATATATATATATATATACGTATATATAAATATATATTACAAACATATATCACACACACACACATACATGATATAATATAATAAGTATATGCATATATATATAATAAATATATACAATACCGCAATACATACAACAAATAACACACACAAATAAAACAGACGCACTGTCACACATCACGCACAGCGTATCACGCATCATCAATAATATTATATATATATATATATATATATATATAGTTATATTTTATATTACACGCACATACATACACACACACACGAATAAACAGACGCACACACACACACACACATACAATATACACACACACACACACATACATACACACACCTAACACACACAATAACACATACATATATGTATATATATATATATATAAGTATATATATATATATATATATTTATATACCTCCACATATGCATATATATATATATATATACATACATTCATATACACATACAAATAGATATGTATATATACATAATACACACACATCAACACACACTAACACATATATATATATACATATATATTATATTCGAAATCACACATACATATACCTTTTGGCACACATGTGTATTTTTATAATGTAAATCTGTGTATGAATGATATCTGCTTGTGTATCGACGAAATTTATAAACATCGTCTTGATTTCTTACTCCTGTTACCATCGTTATATTTGCGTTTAATATATCTTTGTACACCAAACACTTTTACCAACAGGTTGATCAATTAAGAGCACAACTCAAGGAAGTGGCAGACGGTAAACGGTTTCTACTGCAAGGCGGAGATTGTGCTGAATTATTCGCTTATTGCAATAAGAACCAGATAGAAAAATAAGGTAGTGTCCCCACTCGTGAACTCTTTTGTATGCGGCGAAGTATGTTTTGTAAGCATTCACTTTCTTTACTGTCGAAAACGACTCTTGATTTTACCTTATTTTTTTTTCTGCGCAATGATTCTGCTAAGCGGATCGTGACGGTGGTGTCGAGTGGAATGATTACAGTGGTGGGATTGCATGTGTGATTGTTCTTCACACTTCTAAAGTTCTTTTGTGATACCTCTCATTTAGTGCGTGTGCAAATCTCATTTTGCCATGCACACTTCACTATCTTGCTAGTATCAAAGCCATTTTGTAATTTCTGTGTGTCTGACAGTTCCAAGTCGGTCCACCGAGGCGCATATGAGGACCTGTTCTACTCGCACAAGCCTGTTGAGAAGGGCCTTTGAATTGAACGCACGTGTATTGACTTTACAGCTTGCCCAGTGACCACAATTGAAGTACTGATTTTAGTTTGAAATCTTGTTTTCGTTATATTTGAAGCTGAGCTATGCTTCAGCTATCTACTGCTTCAACGAAATATCAGGTGAAGATAATGTTGCAGATGTCGTTGATTCTTACACATGGAGCGCATTTACCAATTGTGCATTGCACGAATTGTGGGTCAAAGTGAAACGGCAAAGCCCCGATCGTCGCCCACCGAAATTATTGATGGTATGTGGTAATATTATTGCCTCGGTAAACAGATAAACAAGGTATAGCTAAAAAGCTGGCATGAATTAATTCCACACCTATGAAACATATTCTATGATTTTTTTTTTATCAATTCACGTCAATTTACTAGGGTCTCACTCTGCTCATACAGCGAGTATGGCCCATACTTTGCATTAGTTCAAGGTCCACTGGGCCCTGTTATTGTGCGCCTTTGTTTAGATACGGTGCCGGAATATAGCACCATCCCCTTTGTACTCGAGCTGGATTATGTTTCTATCAATCGCATCTGTAATTGTTATTGTACCGGCATGTGCAATAGTCACTCACTGCTGAGTTCTTACCGTGGTTTTCACTTTTTCAATTGCCAAAACACACGTCGTTTTCGATAGGTGAAACATTTCCATCATTCCGGCGGAGAAAACGTAAACGGCATGGAAAAAAGGAAGACAGAACGCACGATCCCCAGCGCTTATTGAAGGTGAGTCAGTTGAGGTTCGTGTGCAATATGTTTCTCAAACACATATTGTCGATCATTAAACTACTTTCTGTTCTTCAAGTGTTGAGCAAGTACAAGTAGTATGTGCATGTTATCGCATAACGTTCGATTTCAAATTAGTATGTCAATTGATTGAGAATCTTGTGGTTAGTGGTGTGCGTTTAGCGTATTACATATCAATTCGTACAGAAATGTTTTGTCTCCTGAAGCACAATATATCATCGATGGCACCAAATGAGCTTGTTACTTCCATTTTTTTAGAGTTCAATATTCGCTTGGACTATTCTCCATATCAAATTTTTAGTTATCTAAGTATTAGTTTGATCTTTTGTCAAGAAATAGTCACATCCCAGATTCTTGTGATGTGTGGCGCCCAATCACCATACTTAAAATATACAGCCAACAGCGGCTACTAAGAAGGTTGGTGTATCACCATAAGTTCAGTTTTAGTTATATGTCAGTGAACAATGAGATGTCAAACATTGCCTTTAGCATCTGAAAAATTACATCTAACTTGCCTCCGGAATGTATAGTTTAGCTCTATTTATTGTTACATGTCCCACCTTCTTCGTCCATCGCCTGCTCGAGGCAGAGATATCTATTTAGGACACTTACACCCACTTTACAACTCAGTAGTGGTACACGGTGGGATCAGCAGGCGCGAGAGTAAATACAAGTGTTTTTCTTTTACAAACGACAAGCATTTTATATATACTTGCTTGTATTCACACAAGGCTCAATCCAGAGCGAAAGTCGCCTAATTAACGGGTTCTTGCAAAATAAGAGATATCCTTTATCGCATTGAAACGTCGATGCACAAAGTGCGCTCTGATTCACTAATATCGCGTCGCAAACACTATTCAAGTACTAACCATTTTTTCTTTCTTTCATCGCTCGCGGTAGGCATATACTCCATCTTCAGCGGCTACTCAATTACATTCGAGCATTATACACGGTGATCACGCGGACATTCGCAAACCCGAAAATTGGGAGTTATCGCACGTGGAAGCACCTGTACAATCCGTCAACTATTTGAGGGGCTTTCTTCTGAAGGTATTATGACTGCACGTTCTAGGCTTGATTGCATTTTTTTATTGTGATTCGTCTGGATTGTCAGTCCAACGTGTCTACAAATTGAAGTGAATCAGTAGAGAGCTAAATCAGGTCGGCATACGCGATTGAGAATCAATGTTTGCCTGCTAATTTTTGTGGTTCGGCTGTGATACAGTGTTGTAGCTGTCATTGAGTGATTTGAAGTATGTGTGAGGTTTGACCTCATGTCTCCTCAGGTGGGCGTATCATTTGAGGGGGTGTGTTGGCGTGCTTTAATTTTAGACATGGATACTTTAGATCAGAGCCTACACACTCAATATGCTTGATTTTTTGTTTGTCTGGCGTCCAACTGCACTACACTGTGTTTTCGAGGGTAGTATCTCTATTATGCCACAGAGTTCCTTTCAGTCTTCTTTCCATATGGCATGTGTATATCGTCCAAAAGAATTATATACACATCGCGCCATGAGGTATGTGGTCCAAGTCAGTAGTGGCAGAAGGTCTTAACACGAAATGATCTAGAGCTAGTATAGGGTGGCTATTAACGGGATACTATGTGAGTCTCTCCTTGCATCCTCTACACTCATACATAAAACGAGTATAGAATATACAGTTTGTATTCAGCTAGACTAAGCTCCAACGGTATGTCACACGATCACCGATTTTACAAATCGCTCATCTACCATCGACTTTTTTTACCGATCAAGTTACAAATTCATTTTAGTCTGCGCCGAGTATTGAACTTTGCGCCAATACGCCAACCACGCATCATCACTTTTTTTTTTTGCCTGATATCTCTTAGACTAATTTCTTTTTTCATTTTCAAAAAAACATGCACAGAATGATCTTTCGAGTGCGTATATACATCTTGTATACTAATGATTTATCATTCTTGTAGCCGATTATATACAATTCTTGGTACTTCTTATCTGCCAGTAATTAAACGGTACGATATGGATACACTATTGCTTCTTTGATATGATATTATATAATCTTTACAAATAGAAGGAAATCAATGTACCAATATATAGTTTCAAACAAGTTTGATAAGAAGCTAGACAGGGACATTTGTCTAGGTAATCATGGAAAACGGATCAAATATAACATTTACTACTTGAATAGCTCATTCAATCTTGATATTTTTTAACAAATGAAGACACAGGACAAATACAATCAAGTTCATTTTTTAAAAGCAATAGTCAGTTTTGTGTCGCTATGTTTCTCCCACTCTAACACCCTCACTTCTTTGATGTGCCGGGCTTTCCCTAATCAGGTGCAAGAAAGCTTAGAAAGTTTATAGGAAGAAAATCCACAATGTGAAGGACAACGAGGCCTTGCGATATGCAGATTTTACCAGGTCGCACGAAGGGCTTATTCTGGATTGACGAGGCAGCACTGACACGTGTCGAGGGTAAGTCAGTAAATCACCCCTTTCGCGTAAAATTGCAATATACCACCATTAGGTTCTTGATTAATGCACTTCCGAATCCACAAACAAGTTCTATATATGATATGTCTATTGATATGTGTAAATGTCCTCGATGTCTAATATGTGTGAAGCATAAGTGTGTTGTCGCATCTCACATACCCCAGCCTGAGTGTGTGTATGACATGTACAACTGTGTGATTATCCCGCATGATTGCTCCAGTGCATAATTCATGATACAGGTGTGCTCAGCTTCTATTGTTGATCTCTTCCAACTGTGATGATGTGTCTGTTTGATTTTGTGATAGATATCATTGTTGCATGTATGCCAGTGAACCCGGGCCGCAACAGGCAGCCTGATTGTTTCCCAAGCCTGTTGAAGCAAAACACACTCTGTAGTCGGTGTGGAGGTGATATTTATTGATAGCGCCTTATATTTGTTCTCAAACATGATGTTTGCAAACAGCAACCATCGTACATGCAATAACATGAAAAAATGAAATACACGCTGGCAAAACTTCATTTTTATAAACAGACACACAGGAAACCGAGAAGGCGCAAAATACCACAGCCAACACAAGCGCAATATTATAATCTCGACTCATGATAGATACGCGGAAATCACCGGAGCTCACACCTGAATACTTCCGCGGTATCGCCAAATCTAACTGGTGCGTATGCAAGAAAGCTCTAATGCGCGTGCGCTGTGCGTAGGGATGAACTTGTTGAGTCAATTTGAGCTTTCAATTGCTATTGAAACCATTGACGTAAGTTCGTAAGAAGGGAAGCAGCTGTACAAGAAGATGCATGGTTTTGAGTCGACTGCGCGAGCAATTCCGTACCGTACTCTATACTCTCCATCCTGCGCAGCTGCTCATGTTTTGACACCCCTCAGTCGCATGTACACATACCACGTCAATTTTTCTAACTGTTGCATGCGATTGATGGATATGGCAGCTCAAAGAAAGC
>LUCW03002444.1:0-34178 GCA_001586965.3 Sphaeroforma sirkka | reverse complement strand
CGAGTTATTTCCAGATTGGCGATGAAAGATGTTAGGGACAAATTGCAATATTATCAAGTATCATCCCCATACCTGATATATTCGATTCGAAACCGGCAAGATTACTTTGAATATCTCCAACAAATCCATTTTCTGCGATCGTGTTCCATGTGCTTTCAATTTGAGTTATTGTGTTTGCTGATTCTATATAAAAATATGCGGTCGGCAAGACAAGCAGAATGATGAACAAAATGCTCCACATATACGTGGTCATATTCATGTATTTATCTGGTATCTCTTGTGATCAATTAGTAGTGAGCCTGAAAGGCTTAATGGTGTCTCACGTTTCAGAGTATGAAGGGGGCGTTTTACCATACGCATAGTGTAGACACGAAAGACTCAGAGAGCAGACTATCTAAAATAGCAAGAGTTAGCGCTGCGTCGTTTCTGTTGGTCGACACAAAAGGGCGCGTCAGATAGGACCAGGGGCCCCGGCAGGGGGTTAGTGCGTTTTCTGTTAAATTTTTGTTTTATAAAATACATGGCCGCCTTCTTCCGAAAAAATAACTATTTAGGAGGCTATGGTGTAGTAGAGTAGGAATTCCTCTCTCTGTAAGAACCTATACTCTACTACATAGAGCACACGACGACTTGTCCGTAGAACTTAGGACTTATAAAATAAGTCTGACATCAACCAAATAAACTAGTTATTCAGATTGAAAACTTTATTTGGCTCCTACAGGTTATGTGCATTTCTTTCTCAACTAAACACTTGTATCAATCATTAAGTATATCTCATCACGAATGTTTCAGAACTTACTTCCAAACTAAAGTGGACAAGCCTGACCATAACAGGTGACAACTACGACAAACGGCTCCAGCAATCTCACACTTGCAGCCAACACAGACTACGTAGACGACATCGAATCGGTCCTTAGCTACAAATATGTCAAACAGGAACTTCTAGTCCGCACCGCAGCGACGCCCACAGCTTAATAAAATCCAGCTACTGATCGCGGACGACTTGAATCTCGAGAGACCTTCATCAAGGTTACCAAAGCAAATGAACTTTACCAGAAAGCCAGACGATTCCTTTTTCCGTCACTCAGCGAAGAAGTCATGTACTCCCCTAATCGCGAAAAACTTAGGAATGACCCCTGGCCTTTACTATTGTACTTGAAGAAACCTTGTTCACACAGTCCACCATTGTTTCGAACACAATCACACTTAATTTCCTACAAATATTTCATCGAGCTGACGATGATTCCATACGTACATGGTCCAGACGTTGTGTCCGAATCTGCTCTGACGCAAAGTCTCAAGGCATTAGGTTTCCCCCGACATTCATGCAAGGCATGCTTCTCTCTGAATTGGGCGACCCGGATAAAGATATCGTCAGACACTACTTGATAAACAATCCGGATCGCGACACCTTATCCCCCATTAGACTTATGTGTTCGGCTAAGGCAATGTATCAAAGTAACCCCTCCAGTCCAGGCAAATTCTTCTAATGCTGCTACTATATCAACCACATCAGCCTCCAAATCACCTTTAACCACGGTCGATTCATTATTTACCTTAAGAAAGCGGATGGATCAACTTGAACAAACTAAAGGCACCCCTAACACACGCACATTTATACCGTACAGCTATGTGTGTTATACCATAGGCCACCGTTCTAACAACTGCCCAAAAGGCTGTGGCAAATGTGAGGCAAAGGAACACAAAGGGGTGTCTTGCACCGCGACCAACCGGAACTGTACTACTTGCAATCGCACCAGCCATGTCCAAGAGGTTGTAACATACGTAAAATAAACAAATTATAATTATGTTGGTCCAAATTTAGCATCCTTACGACCTAGAATCAAGGCACTGAATCATACTAATAATATTTACTTATCAATGGCGGCGCCGAAGTCACCCTACTCCATTCCAATTCACGACACTTAATCAACAATATCAAGACAGACAATTTCCCACTTCTTCTTGCGGACGACAGCGAATGCATCGTCAACGAACGCGACTACTTACAACAACTGGGTACTACTTATATCAGCCCAACAGTGAAACGAAATTGCTCTCACAAAAACAATCTACAAGAAGGAGGCTACAACATTAACTTGAAGGGAAACACGGAAATTTGTATTCTCTCCAAGGGAAATGGGGGGAAATGGGGGGGGAGGGTATAAAGCATCTTAATACGACAATATGAGCCTAACACAGCCCACATCCAAAAACAAGGATGCCACTATAGACACAGACACACTCATCTACACCACACCGTCCACAGTGTGCACCACAACCCCATCCCCTTCCACCTCTACGTCTTCGTCTATCACACAAACATACAATGAATCCAACAGCATACATGACCAACGCAGCAGAACTACAACCCTCAAAATGGCGACCAAGAAAGGAATCATATTGACGCACACCCCACTTGTCGGGGTGACAACAGAGGAATGGATGATCAACAAGCAAGATTTTTTACAAGGAATGACACACATGGATTTTCAACCCTCTATTGACCTTTTCGCCACTAAGAAAATTGCTCAACTCCCTCGATATGCTAGTCCCTCTAGTGGCGGAGTCGCCACAGACTGGAGGAAGATAGACCTTCTCAAGGAATGGGCTTATGCCAACCGAACTAGGTCAGACACATTAGAGCTCCTCGACAGTATTATTACTACTGGAGCCCCCACCGCGATATTAGTCCCATTCCGCCCGCATGCCAAAAGGTGGCATAAATTTATTGCGTGCATTCAAATTCCCCTATTTTTTTTCGCCATGGTTCCACCACGGTCGGAAAATCATCATGGGATTACTCCCTCATTGCAAAGGTTCGTCCGATTAACTCAGCCATCTCTCTTCCAAACGAACTCAGCACTGCCGCTACATAGGTATCATCTTGTCCTCGCGTTCAGCTGATCGCTCTTGTTGGTCACACATTCACTTCCCAAATACGAGCGTATAAAACAGTTAACACAGAAACTGAAACCATAGTGTGAAAGAGAATACTCATTGTATAAAATAAGCATCTGTTGACTGTATTTGGGAAAATAAAAAACGTGTTTGCATACGCACCCGCTGCCCCCGTCGCTGCTTTCCGAATCACCTTTACTAAGGCGGCCTTTCAACGCAAGAAGGTGGATCACTTCGATGTCACCTCCGCTTATCTGTATAGTAAATTGGATACACCCGTATATCTACATGTTCCCTCTGAAGGGCTCTGTCAAGTTGGGTCACTACCCCGCCGACCATGTTTTGAAGCTCAATAGAGGCTTCTACAGCCTCAAGCAGGCTGGCCGTTATGGAGTCAGAACTCAGCTTTCGAACTACGTGCAGCAGATTTCATTCAATCCGAAGCCGACGTGTGCATCTGGCTTCATCGCACCCGCGACATTGTTGTCATCATTTATGTCGACGAAATCTTACCTGCGGTGAACCCTCACACCGGCGATGTGTCCTGGCTGTACAACCACCTCTGTTAATTTTACAGTATAACTGACCTCGGCCCCGCCAAACATGTTGTTGGCCTTCGAGTCATCCAACCAGGCACTCTCGACTCAGGACAACACCCTGGTGCTTTTACAGGCGCACCTTTTACCGGCAAGTAGGCAATTTTGTTTTTGGAAAAAAAGTGTCTAACGAGGAGAAAATGAACACACGCGTTCACAATTTGACACGACGTGACCACGGTGACATGTTAGATTTTTAGTAAATAGATGGTTTATTTCTAGAGAGAGAGTGTGTGAGATGCATATTTAGCAATGATGATAATAGACCTATATTTTGAGCTAAAGTGATGTAAAACATCCATGTTATCACTTTCTAGAAGGCTTTCGAGAGAATATAAACATTAGATATTAACGAACAAAAAGGCTTAGAACAGAACAATGACGAAAAGAACTAGCGCCACTGCTATCGACATGGAGACCAAAAAGTCTAAGCACGCGTCCGACAACTGGACTGTGCATTCATACAAGGACAAGGTGGCCAAGCAGCAGCCAGAGTACCCCGACCAGCAGAAATTGGAAAATGTTTTAAAGGAACTGGAATGCCTGCCTCCTCTTGTGCATACTGGTGAGGTGCGTAACAGATTTTGTACTAGTTGGGTTGAGTGTCGGCTCACCAACACGCAACCATTTTTGGACGCTTGCCGCAATAGTAGACAAAAAGGAAATACTGTGCTCACTAACCGGCGTATATACATACGTATGTTTTACGTCACCAAAATTGTAGAAAAAAATGCGAAGTGCACACATATATGTCTTTTAATGTATACGGAACATATGCACATATCTGCTGAAATTCTGTATGTACCTACAAAACAAATAGACTAGTGTTAGAATACACAAACATGTGTGCATATATTTGCACTGCATACTCGCGCGTGTGTGTGTTTTTCCCACACGCACACATCACATATTTATATATATATATATATATATATATATATATCCGTATATACACACATACCATACACACACAATACAATACACACATCATATATTATATATATATATATATATATATATATATATATATATATTACACACACACGCACACACATACACACGAATAAACAGACGCACACACACACACATAACACATCATCATATCATCATCAATATATATATATATATATATATATATATATATATGTATATATATTTATATTACACACACACACACACGCGGATACAATAATAACGAATAAACAGACGCACACGCACACGTACGCACGTACGCACACAAACACACACGCATCACACATATCATCATCACATATATATATATATATATATATGCATATATATATATACATATATACAATACATTACTGCACACATCATCACGTAATAATATAATATATATATATATATATATATATATAAATATATATACACACACACACGCCACATACACACAAACAAAATAGACGGACACACGCACACACACAATATCACATAATATATATATATATATATATATATATAAATATTATATATATAATATTAATACACACACATCACAATATATATGTATATATATATATATATATATATATCATATATATAACACACACAATAATACACAATACACACAAACAGGACAGACGCACGCACAATACACACACACGTAATATCATCATCATCATCATATATATATATATATATATATATATATATATATATATATATTATATACACACACACATACATACATACGCACGAAATAAACAGACGACATGGGACGCACACACACGCACACACACACATTACACACACATGCATCACACACGCGCGCACATCACATACACATAATGTATATGTATATGTATATATATATATATATATATATATATATATATATATATATATACCTACATATGCATATATATATATATATATATATATACATACATTCATATACATACAAATAGATATGTATATATACATACACATACACACACACACACACACACACACATATATATATACATATATTATATTCGAACACACATACATATACCTTTTTGGTACACATGTGTATTTTATAATGTAAATCTGTGTATGAATGATATCTGCTTGTATCGACGAAATTTATAAACATCGTCTTGATTTCTTACTCCTGTTACCATCGTTATATTTGCGTTTAATATATCTTTGTACACCAAACACTTTTTTACCAACAGGTTGATCAATTAAGAGCACAACTCAAGGAAGTGGCAGACGGTAAACGGTTTCTACTGCAAGGCGGAGATTGTGCTGAATTATTCGCTTATTGCAATAAGAACCAGATAGAAAATAAGGTAGTGTCCCCACTCGTGAACTCTTTTGTATGCGGCGAAGTATGTTTTGTAAGCATTCACTTTCTTTACTGTCGAAAACGACTCTTGATTTTTACCTTATTTTTTTTCTGCGCAATGATTCTGCTAAGCGGATCGTGACGGTGGTGTCGAGTGGAATGATTACAGTGGTGGGATTGCATGTGTGATTGTTCTTCACACTTCTAAAGTTCTTTGTGATACCTCTCATTTAGTGCGTGTGCAAATCTCATTTTGCCATGCACACTTCACTATGCTAGTATCAAGCCATTTTGTAATTTCTGTGTGTCTGACAGTTCCAAGTCGGTCCACCGAGGCGCATATGAGGACCTGTTCTACTCGCACAAGCCTGTTGAGAAGGGCCTTTGAATTGAACGCACGTGTATTGACTTACAGCTTGCCCAGTGACCACAATTGAAGTACTGATTTTAGTTTGAAATCTTAAGTTTTCGTTATATTTGAAGCTGAGCTTATGCTTCGCTATCTACTGCTTCAACGAAATATCAGGTGAAGATAATGTTGCAGATGTCGTTGATTCTTACACATGGAGCGCATTTACCAATTGTGCGTATTGCACGAATTGCGGGTCAGTACGGCAAGCCCCGATCGTCGCCCACCGAAATTATTGATGGTATGTGGTAATATTATTGGCTCGGTAAACAGATAAACAAGGTATAGCTAAAAGCTACATGAATTAATCACACCTATGAAACATATTCTATGATTTTTTATCAATTCACGTCAATTTACTAGGTCTCTCACTCGTATACAGCGAGTATGGCCCATACTTTGCATTAGTTCAAGGTCTAATTAGCCCTGTTGTGTGCGCCTTTGTTTAGATACGGTGCCGAATATAGCACCATCCCCTTTGTACTCGAGCTGATTATGTTTCTATCAATCGCATCTGTAAATTGTTATTGTACCGGCATGTGCAATAGTCACTCACCGCTAAGTTCTTACCGTGGTTTTCACTTTTCAATTGCCAAAACACACGTCGTTTTCGATAGGTGAAACATTTCCATCATTCCGCGGAGAAAACGTAAACGGCATGGAAAAAGAAGACAGAACGCACGATCCCCAGCGCTTATTGAAGGTGAGTCAGTTGAGGTTCGTGTGCAATATGTTTCTCAAACACATATTGTCGATCATTAAACTACTTTCTGTTCTTCAAGTGTTGAGCAAGTACAAGTAGTATGTGCATGTTATCGCCAACGTTCGATTTCAATTGTATGTCAATTGATTGAGAATCTTGTGGTTAGTGGTGTGCGTTTAGCGTATTACATATCAATTCGTACAGAAATGTTTGTCTCCTGAAGCACAATATATCATCGATGGCACCAAATGAGCTTGTTACTTCCATTTTTAGAGTTCAATATTCGCCGGACTATTCTCCATATCAAATTTTTAGTTATCTAAGTATTAGTTTGATCTTTGTCAAGAAATAGTCACATCCCAGATTCTTGTGATGTGTGGCGCCCAATCACCATACTTAAAATATACAGCCAACAGCGGCTACTAAGAAGGTTGCGTATCACCATAAGTTCGTTTAGTTATATGTCAGTGAACAATGAGATGTCAAACATTGCCTTAGCATCTGAAAAAATTACATCTAACTTGCCTCCGAATGTATAGTTTAGCTCTATTTATTGTTACATGTCCCACCTTCGTCCATCGCCTGCTCGAGGCAGATATCTATTTAGGACACTTACACCCACTTACAACTCAGTAGTGGTACACGGTGGATCAGCAGGCGCGAGAGTAAATACAAGTGTTTTTCTTTACAAACGACAAGCATTTTATATATACTTGCTTGTATTCACACAAGGCTCAATCCAGAGCGAAAGTCGCCTAATTAACGGGTTCTTGCAAATAAGAGATATCCTTTATCGCATTGAAACGTCGATGCACAGTGCGCTCTTGATTCACTAATATCGTCGCAAACACTATTCAAGTACTAACCATTTTTCTTTCATCGCTCGCGGTAGGCATACTTCCACTCAGCGGCTACTCTCAATTACATTCGAGCATTGGTACACGGTGGATTCGCGGACATTCGCAAACCCGAAAATTGGGAGTTATCGCACGTGGAAGACTTGCACACCCGTCAACTATTTGAGGGGCTTTCTTCGAAGGTATGACTGCACGTTCTAGGCTTGATTGCATTTTTATTGTGATTCGTCTGGTGTCAGTCCAACGTGTCTACAAATTGGAAGTGAATCAGTAGGAGAGCTAAATCAGTCGGTACGCGATTGAGAATAATGTTTGCCTGCTAATTTGTGGTTCGGTTGTGATACAGTGTTGTAAGCTGTCATTAGTGATTTGAAGTATGTGTGAGGTTTGACCATGTCCTCAGGTGGGCGTATCATTTGAGGGGTGTGTTGGGGCGTGCTTAATTTTAGACATGGATACTTTAGATCAGAGCCTACACACTCAGCCGCTTGATTTTGTTTGTCTGGCGTCCAACTGCACTACACTGTGTTTTCGAGGGTAGTATCTCTATTATGCCACAGAGTTCCTTTCGTCTTCTCTCCATATGGCATGTGTATATCGTCCAAAAGAATTATATACACATCGCGCCATGAGGTATGTGGTCCAAGTCAGTAGTGGTATAGGGCTCCACGAAATGATCTAGAGCTATAGGGCGGCTATTAACGGGCTACTATGTGAGTCTCTCCTTCAGCCTCACCATACATAAACGAGTATAGAATATACAGTTTGTATTCAGCTAGACTAAGCTCCAACGGTATGTCACACGATCACCGATTTTACAAATCGCTCATCTACCATCGACTTTACCGACTGCTACAACTATTTAGTCTGCGCCGAGTATTGAACTTTGCGCCAATACGCCAACCACGCATCACTTTTTTTTGCCTGATATCTCTTAGACTAATTTTTTTCATTTCAAAAACACACAGAACATCTTTCGAGTGCGTATATACATCTGTATACTACGATTTATCATTCTTGCAGTCGATTATATACAATTTTTGGTAATTTATCCGCCAGTAATTAAACGGTACGATATGGATACACTATTGCTTCTTGATATGATATTATATAATCTTACAAATAGAAGGAAGTCAATGTACCAATATATAGTTTCAAACAAGCTTGATAGCTAGACATTTGTCTAGTAAATCATGGAAAACGGATCAAATACAACATTTCTTACTTGCATAGCTCATTCAATCTTGATATTTTTAACAAATGAAGACACTAGACAACAATCAAGTCTATTTTTAAAAGCAATAGTCAAGTTTGTGTCGCTAGTGATTCTCACTCTAACACCCCTCACTTCTTTGATGTGCCGGGCTTTCCCTGGTCAGGTGCAAGAAAGCTTAGAGTTTATGAAGAAAATCCTCAATGTGAAGGACAACGAGGCCTTGCGATATGCAGATTTTTACTCGTCGCACGAAGGGCTTATTCTGGATTACGAGGCAGCACTGACACGTGTCGAGGGTAAGTCAGTAAATCACCCCTTTCGCGTAAATTGCAATATACACTATTAGGTTCTTGATTAATGCACTTCCGAATCCACAACCAAGTCTTATATATGATATGTCTATTGATATGTGTAAATGTCCCTCGATGTCTAATATGTGTGAAGCATAAGTGCGTTGTCGCATCTCACATACCCCAGCCTGAGTGTATTGCGACATGTACAACTGTGTGATTATCCCGCATGATTGCCCAGTGCATAATTCATGATACAGGGGTGCTCGCTTCTATTGTTGGATCTCTTCCATTGTGATGGATGTGTGTCTTGTTTGATTTTTGTGATAGATATCATTGTTGCATGTATGCCAGTGAACCCGGGCCGTAACAGGCAGCTCGATTGTTTCCTAAGCCTGCTGAAGCAAACACACTTCTGTAGCTCTGTGATATGATATTTATTGATAGCGCCTTATATTTGCTCCAAACATGATGTTTGCAAACAGTACCCATCGTACATGCAAATAACATGGAAAATGAAATACACAAGGCAAAACTTCATTTTTATGTACATACACAATAGGAACTGGAGAAGGCGCAAAATACTACAACACAAGCGCACATTATATCTGGATTGGCGATAGGACACGCGAAATCACTGGAGCTCACATCGAATACTTCCGCGGTATCGCCAACCCAATTGGTATGTATGTAAGAAAGCCTGTACGTGCGCATGCGTAGGGATGAACTTGTTGAGTCAATTTGAGCTTTCTCAATTGCTATTGAAACTATTGACGTGTCTGTAAGAAGGGAAGCAGCTGTACAAGAAGATGTGCATGGTTTTGAGTCGACTGCGCGAGCAATTCCGTACCGTACTTCCATACTCTCCATCCTGCGCAGCTGTTCATGTTTTGACACCCTCAGTCGCATGTACACATGTTCGTCGTCAATTTTTTCTAACTGTTGCATGCGATTGATGGACATGGCAGCTCAAAGAAAGCTCTTCCTTGCACAATCCGTGAATTAACGTGGTGATTTTTTTTTCACAGTTTTTTTTTTGGAAGTGTTTGTATTTAATGAAAACAAGTTTGATTTAAAAGGCACATCTGAAGTGCTAACAATGTGTCGGCTGCTAATAATGCGCGCGTGTGCGCCTTGAAATCCATACCTCTCCGTGTAGAATTTGGTTGCAAGTTCTGCAAGATGGGCCCCAAAATGATTGATTGTACGTGTCTTACTGACTTATGTGAAATGTGAAACCTCACGGTTTTTCAATTTTAGGAGTTTACCTGCAAGCCAGATTCGACCTAGAGATGTGACTAGTGTACATGTATACTACTTCTATAACAAAGATCCCATGATTTTTGTTCCTCTATACAGTGTATGGTCATTGTCACAGTTGTCCAATATCAATGCACCCGGGTGATAATTTGTTTAGAGCCAAGCAATCAAGGCAAAGCACCAACTGTTCAGAAATCAGCTTGCTCGTACTTACGATAGGTGTGAAGTATAAAGGGTTTTCAGCTACAGACTCATTCAAAGTACACATAACCTATGATTATTTTGTGGGTAGTGAGATCACAGGTGTCATGCGCGCTGCAGAGCACAGCTACTTGACAGTCTCACAATATATCTGTGTTAACATCATTACACGCATGTACTGATGCGACAGGTGTAAAATGTGGGCCCTCTATGGAACCAGAAGAGCTCGTGCGTCTGATTCGTATACTCGACCCTGACCAACAGGCGGGCAGATTGAGCATTATCACGCGATATGGTCACGCCAACATCAAGTATGCGTGTAAATTCGTTTGCGTGTGTGCTGTGAGTGTTTGAAAATGTACTAAGCTATAACAAATAGAGTATTTTTCCTTGCATCCCTTTTCGTGATGGTTTCTTTCAGTGTCGACTAGGTCCTGTATCAAAGTTGTGTGCTTATCCGTGTATGGCTTGAGATAGAAAATATTATACTTTTGCCAAATAAGATATCACTATTTCGGTGGAATTCATGAAACAAAGGACTTGCCAGGAATTTGTGGTTTGGGTTGGAATGAATGGTTTATAGTTAGTAACACGGGTGATCTTTGGTTTACCTTGAGGTTATGTCAAACTACAATGTGTTTGCCCTGCATAATCGATGTATTTTGTGCCTGTAACTAACAGTTCGATAGTTAGGCACAGTCATTAGGGAACCACACATTGGTGACACCTGGACTGATTTTCTACAGTCTGTGAGCTGAACGCTGTAGATTGAAAATTTAATTAAGGATGCCCGTAGTTAAGGCGCATAAATAGGGGGTTATATCCTTGGAACATACACTGTGGTCATACCAGCTTATCTGCCCGATCGTTGTCGGGTGGTATATATTGCGAAGTGGAGCAGATAGGATAGAAGTTTGCAATTCACTATTATAGCACTTTCCATAGCTCAGGTATATGCGACTGGTTAAGCTCTAAAATACAGATTTTGCATGTATCTATAAGTTTAAAACATTTACTTGGCTCATTGCTGGTTGCTCTCAGCCCTTGGAGGCTGTCTTGGGGGGGCGTATACTTTAGTACCCGTGGATGAGTGTCATAATGTATGTCACTGAAAGCTCTAAAGGTGTCGCTTTATTAAAATTTTACACATTTTCTCGCGTAGGAATTATTTACCTGCACATATCAAAGCGGTTCAGGAAGCAGGGCTTAAAGTAGTTTGGGTATGCGATCCTATGCATGGCAATACCGAATCCTCCCAATCTGGCTACAAAACACGAAGGTATGGTCTATATGATCTCATTTATTTACGCGAGACTGAGAAATGGACTTTATAGCTATCCGGTGGGGTCTTCAGTTGATATGCATGCTCGTACATAATAATCCCTTTATATTTTGTTTACAGCTTCGACAATGTCCTTTCTGAGCTCAGGAGTGCATTTAACATACATAAGGAACACGGAGGCCGATTGGGCGGTGTTCATTTTGAACTTACTGGAGGTGTGTGCAGTTTAGGTTAAAAGGTGCTAAAAGGGAGACCACTCTGCTTCTCACTTACAATACTTTCTCGGTGTGAAACCCATTTTACCTAGAGGCATGTGCCAGTCGCTCGTTTGTCAGATCGAATGAATATCGGGTTGATTCTAGGCTTAGATCACTCATAGTATACAAGGTATTAATCTGTCCATTGCTGGAAATGACTTATCTACCACAGACCACGAGCACGTGCACACAGATATATTAACTGTAAATGCTGTGTATCTATATTTGGATCTATCGGGACGTTACTTAGACCCTGATGTAGAACTTTGAAAATTGGAAGTGTGCGGAAATATAGAAGACATGCAGCACGCATACACGCACAATCTTGTTTGTGTAGCTAGTCCGCACGTAAAGCTGCTAGCTCCTGATGATGCAAATATCTATTATGAAAGCATATATTTATGTGTATACATACATGCTTTTGTATATTGTATTCGTGGGATATAATTTCTCAAGTAATGTTAGGCGATAGAAGCTACAGGGCATCGTGCACCAAAGCCTGCGGTGTGACTCGCAAAGGTGCATTGAGTCTTTGTGATAGAGATCAAGATTGCCCGGGTATGCGGCCCCTGTCGAAGCTGACATCTATATAGTATAGTACTTAACTTCGTTATGCTAAAGTGTGCTGTATCCATTATTTCATTGCAGATAATGTCACAGAGTGTACTGGAGGCTCAGAAAATCTTAAAGACACGGACTTAGGGACGAATTACGAGACTTTCTGTGATCCTCGTCTAAACTACGGGCAAAGCATGGATATGGCATTTTTAATCGCCGATTATTTCAATAAGGCACGCGCCACCAAGAATTCCATGGTGCTGTAGTCGATACATTTTTCCTACACATAAAAACAGTTTCAAATTTCAAATCAGAGTCTCTAGGCTTAATCTCAATTGAAAATTATGTTTGAATCCGCTTCAAATCGTGATATGGGAATTTGGATTTGTTCGCAAGTGTTGCTGGGCTAGTCTACAGAATGAAGTATTCTGGCAAATAATATTCAGCTACAATGCGCAGTTGAAGCAGCAATTGACGCCAGAAAGTTAAAGGACAATGACACGTAAGTTGGGGTTAGAAAACAATATTCGACGGATGACTGACAATGCCCTGACTAATCACAGACAATCTGGGCTCTTGCTAAGCAGCGTCTTTTATTGCTTCCTCAATCTCGGGATTGTTTTGGTTGCTGTTGTGCGAGTTGTACAATCTTAAATAGATCATGAGCTTGACAAAAACGGGCGATGTCCATCGTCCTAGCGCGTAATCGAAGCACGACAGGTGTACCGAGAAGGACAAGTAGATATGGTTTAGGCGGCTTTCTGTAGCATCTGTACAATCGAGTGGATTGTTCTGAAGTGAACACGTATTTCGAAATATGTATAAACATGCCTCAGAGTAAGGGTGCGGCTTCAAAATTTACTTCAAAGTGAGAAAAACCTAGGAACACGGTATATGGCTGACAGTCACTATTAGTATTTCTACTAAGGGTATCATCTAATCATATAATGCTACACGGGCACTCCGCTCTCAGGTTATAGGTGAAGTGAGGGTATGGTAAGGGATAAGTTTCAATTTATTTGGCGCAAGATATCTCGGACTAGAATAGCATTGAACGATACCGGCAGTATTTACCATTGATTGCGACCTCGGAGCTATTCTTCCGAATCGAAGCACGTACGTGCTGTTCCCTCCGCACTTTCCACAGTAGCGCGAAAGGAAGCCCAGTATTCTCAGGAGGTGCCGAGGGCACACCGTTCAGTTGAATTCAGTATATAACCCAGTCAACAATTTTGAGATTTTACCTAGAAACCAAATGAGGGATACAATATATTGTACCTGTTTTCGGGTAAAACATATTAGCCAGGAACTATATAATGAGGCAGAGCAGACCTTCATTACGGGCAGGGGATCCTAGTACTTGCGGCCTTCACATGGTTGTGTGCTTTTAGGAATTAATTATACCGATAGTATTAACTGACCTAGCCATTTGGAGCCCAACCCTAGGCAGCATAGCCTATTTAAGCTTAGGTCTGTTGACATTCAAGCATGAAGCCGTGGCATTTCATGTTGCACATCAAGAAATTTACGCGCGAATTCTGTATGCACCTTCTGTGGCCATATCGTGCGAGCAGATCAAAATTGCAAGCATACAAATGAAAGGTAGTAACATTTTTTTTCCAATGAGTACATGTTATACTCAAAAGCTTCGTGCATCAAAAGGCTCAAAACAATCGCCCAGCGCTCGTATATAGGTTACCGACCAGCATACTGAGTGTTACCCTAGACTTACATGTATAAGCGCATTCTATCAAGCCTGCAATTCGAAACCGTTCTAGACGTGTGGTCGTATGAATGCGACGATTTGCGCCGAGCTCGTTTACGAACCATGCAAAGTCTAGAATAGTAGTGTCATTGGACAATATCATTTGTCTATGAATGATAGCGGTGGCAATCCGTCTCGCAGTTCACGAACCGCTGAGCCTTGTCTGCCTGTATATCTGGCTGTGCGTGTGCACGACACCCACACAACCAGTTCGGGTGCTCGACGGGGATGCTGATCAAATCCGTATCAAAGAACTCTATGAATTGTTCATTCATCAGACGCACCTGGACATGAAGGCACGTGAGGTACATCAATTTCGAGAAGGGCAAGAACATCGACATTGAGAACTTAGGGCCTTATTATATCGCAATCAATTTGGTAGATGGTGTTGATTCTCTACGCTACAAGAAGTAGCGCGAAATATCCAATATACTGTCTTTCTTCGGCTAATTTACTTTCGCATTGTTGAAAACAATCAAATAGGTTTCATTGGTGGAGAACCATCAGAAATAAACACAAGCCATACTTTCGATCCTGCATATCTCCTGTACTCCTCGAATATGCTTGTTAAATTCCACCTCTGCAGTTTGCGCAGGCATCCAATAAAGGTACCTAGTGAAAGCAGAGTGTGCCGTAGTGCCCATTTTGGTTAATCCCAGCAATGAATAGCAAATATTCGAGCTTGTACCAACCACTACAACAGTTCACTTCCCAAACCAAAACAGGTAGGTGCGATGCGATATCTAGCCCACACACTCGTATGTAGTATGTATACATTATACTATACAATGTCTCAAACACTCAATCTTCACACATCCATACATTCCAAATTTGCGGGGATTTCCGGGCAATACATCTCGAGTGGAATAGGATCAAAGTAAAGAACGTCAGCACAGTCATGCTACGCAGCAAACGTACGAAGAGGGCGCCCACGAAGCCTACAGACGGCATTTGAACTGCTAGCGCTGTCTGCCGCTTTTTAAGTGTTCATGTCAGTTAAAACGCCGAACAATTTTTGAAAGCTTACAAATAAAAGATACTTGAAATTCTCCAATCTGCAAGCACTTGTGGTTGGGTACTGCACCAAGGAATATACCTGTACGATGCCTCCCTAGATTGCACATAATCATGAGCGGGTAATTGAGCTTAGGATCGAGTGCTAAGCGCATGGTGTCCACCACTGTCTCCTCTTCAATCGGTGTCCACGCGTGTCTATGGTGACTGCTCTTTCCCAGATGCAATAGTTCGATATCATGATCATCCACGAAGTTCAGCCTGCGTGTCAGGTGTTGTGATTAAGATGCTATTTCAGCCCTACTCGATGGAATAACTCAGATAGCAGCTATATATACAAGCTGCGAATGAGCGATTACTAGCACCAGAGTAGAGTATACAAATACGAAGCTCTAGGCTATTCTGAAAGCTTGCTAGAGCGAGTGAACGGAAGGCGATTTAGGGCCAGTTTTTTACTGTAGCATCCATTAATACTTATCATTGACGAATTCTCCATTGCTCTCGATTGACAACTTAGTGCTCAATGGTATAACCCAGACAATACGATTGTTCATGTAGATGCTCTCCGCTGTGTGTCTCACCAGAATTGCTACGTTAGCACTAGTGCTGCAAGGGGCCTTATTGTTAGGTCAACTGATGGCACGAAAATATTTCAAATGTAAAAATATATGAAAGTTCCACCTACAACAGAAGATAAAAATCAATCCGTTGCACCGCACAAGGGGTTTTGTGATGCGTATACTTTTCAAGTAAGGAATGCGCGATGTATACATGCGACACTCCGAAACAATTACCCACATTCAAATACGCTTACGCACAATTCTCTGTGTGGTTCCTCGGGTGCCAGGAAGATGACTCTTTTCAACTTGAGTTTCTCCATGAAAGGAAAGTTTAGTTCGTTCGGCTGCCCACATCGATATAAACCTTCCTCAACGATGCCAAAGTTCTGCAATCGAAATCAAGGATTGTGTCACATGTGTGTTAATATGATGCGCAATGATGTCGACACATGTAATATTGATAGCTTGATCGCGGTTCAGGGGGCTTAGTCTGTGCATCATATAAACTTCGATGAGACATTGAAGAACAAATTTGACGTCGTAACTCATAACCGCAACTACTCGCGAATTGTCTCTGTGGCAATCATATTGTAAAAGGACAAAGAAGAAAGCACAAAATATATATTTCGAGCTCGCGCATGACTTTCGATATTATGAAAGGGATTGAAATTCAATTGAAGCAAAATCATTCAAC
The DNA here is from genome assembly GCA_001586965.3 of Sphaeroforma sirkka. NCBI lineage: Eukaryota > Ichthyosporea > Ichthyophonida > Sphaeroforma > Sphaeroforma sirkka. The sequence goes on along the minus strand of LUCW03002444.1, from coordinate 17,322 downwards.
ATTCACACATTTCTTAGTAAATGTATATATGAATATCTAAACACAAAAACATACACCCGCATATATATATATATATATATATGTATATATATGTATATATATATATATATATATATATATATATATATATATATATATATATATATATATATATATATATATATATATATATATATATATATATATGCACATACTGCGTACGTATGCGTACATATGCGTATGCGTATGATATATATGTATATATATATATATATATATATATATATATATATATATATATATATATATATATATAATATATGGCGATGAGCGCAACATATGGAATCAATCACAATACCAGCATGCCAGCATGCATACGTACCAGGGCATGTGCGTCGGATCGATATATATAATATATATATATAATACACGCACACGCGCTAACGCACGCGCGCGCGCATATATATATAATATATATATGTATATTTATATAATATGTAATATATATGCACATACATCATCACGCACGCACATCACACACACACGTAATATATAATATATATATATATATATATATATATATATATATATATACATATATATATATAATATATATACATACACACATGCACGCATCACACATACACACACACACACACACACACACACACACACACACACACACACACACACACACATATATATATATATATATATATATATATATATATATATATATATATATACGTGCGAAAGACATACCATCATGTACTGGATGCGTCACAGACGTGTGCGAGCCCTGACAAAAAATACAAACACGGACAAGCTAAAATATAACTTTTTCTCATACGCGTCTGCATTATTTCGACCTTGATTTTCGCTTGAGCAGATACGTATCCAATTAGTCCAAGCATACCAGAGGAGGGATGAACAGCTGCGACATAGTGCTTTTCGATAGTCTGTATTCGTATGGTTTGTACCTTCAAAAACAGTGTTCAATTGCGATAGTCGTGATCTTTGCGACGGTAAAAGTATTGCATTGAACTGATGGATGGTACTTAAGTATCAAAAGTGACACTATGTCGTGTCCAGTGCCCTTGTTTCGGTCTATACGCTTGTGGCTTTCGGAATATTACGGATCATTTGTTTATTATTATAATTCACATGATGCAACAGGCAACACTGTACGAGAAGTATAAAATAATTCATTATGATGTGAGTACGCAATCGATTCGATCAAAAATCAAAACGACAAAAATACTTCTTTAAAAAACAAAAAAAGGGTCGCAACTCTCGCAAGACTCATCAGTCATCACTCTTTGAGTCGCAGCTTCTAAGCATTCGAAGCGTTTTGCGCAAGTATTATCACAGCTTCTAATGTCAATCGGATCCTGTACTGAGCTCCTAAATACGTAGTTTGCTGATGGTATTAAAATCCAGTACGCAAGCTACCTGTTCATGACCACGCGATTATGTCAGCACAAGAAGAGGTCAACCTTAACCTCTTGAGGGTACGTTGATTCAATTTTTGAGAATTGGAATATTATTATGGGCGCGTATAGCACACCACGCACTAGCCTGCACTTTGTTTTGGACAGGAATCTTTTTATATGGTTTCCTGAATTAGTCTTTAGTATGACAACCATCAGACTATCTGACTTATCTGGTATACGAAGATGCACTCACTATCAGGTCAAGCTGCGTCATACCTGGTTTACTATACTATTTCACTCGCAACTATAAATACCGAGCGAGAAACACAGTTATATTGTCTCAAACGTGATAATCGAAATAACAATAGAGGCTAGATATATAATTATTATTTATGACATCTACTGTGTCATAATTATCCTTTGTTCACAGCAGCGCCCGTTCGCATGATGTTGATGAATATATATATATATATATATATATATATATATATATATATATTTGTATATATATGTGTATATTATATATATAATCTATATATATATATATAATACACACACACACACACACCTACCCCCCCCACTCCCCACACACACACACACGCACACCCACACACACACACACACACACGCACGCACACACATAACACGCACAACACGCACACGCACACACGCACACACGCACGCACGCACGCACGCACAATAATACACATATATATATATATATATATATATAACACACACACGCACACACGCACATGGATGCGTATATACGTACATACGTACTCACGCGGATCATGATGAATACGTACATATATATACACACGTATATAAATCAGTTCGGTTCGTTGCATACGTACGTATATACGTACATACATACATACATGAGTTCATACATACATACGTACGTATATACGTACGCACATACATACGGCGTTCATGCGTACATAATTCAATACATGCGTTCATGCTATTATACACGCACGCGCGTACGCACGCACACGCACGCTCACTCACATACACACACACTGCGGCGCGGACGCACGCACACACATCAACATCACACATATATATATGTATATATATATATATATATATATATATATGTTAATAATATATATGCATATATGTGTATATATATGATACACATCATATCATATATATATATATATATCTGTATATTGTGTATATATATACAAGCAATTATATAAACATATATATCCTTATGCATACATACATATATATATATATATATATATATATATATATATATAATATATATATATTATTAATGTGTGTGTGTGTGTGTATGTGTATATATATATATGTATATACATTTACAAATATACATACATACATATATATATATATATATATATATATATATATATATATATATATATATATAGATATGGATAGATAGATAGATAGATGAATAGTTATATATACTTATGTTTTGATATGAATATAAGCCCTAGTTCTTGTGTAGACTATATATATATATATATATATTATATATATGACTATATATATATATATATATATATATATATATATATATATATATATATATATATATATATATGCTTTTCTGCTTTTTTTTTCTCGACTCTTTACTTGAGCTGATAGTACACATAATGTAGAAACGTGTTTAAAATATAACTAATGGGTTATATTGGACAGGAGGTGAAATTGTATGCGAATAATCAGCAGAGAGCCGTGTACGACAATAAAGCTGATCTATTTGCCATCGTGCAGACAATGGAGCACTTAGAAAAGGCGTATATCAAAGACTCGATCACCCCAAGAGAGTATGTGTTTGCCCTGTACTAGACAGTATGTATATTTTCGTGGAGTTTAATAACGTATCTTAACAAAATACGTGCGGTATCCAATTCGAGGTATGTCTGTGTCACCTCTCGAATTTTCTGGTACGTCAAGCACCTGTCCCTGTGACAAATTAGTGGACACATTCGTCGTGTTGGTTTACAGGTTATAATATCCCTAAATTGTCACTTTCACTGTTCTTAATGTTCGTCTCTGTCAAATGTAGCAACGCTGAACACACACCTAGACCAAACATTGAGGAAAGGATGGGTGTACTGCCTTGCTTACGTCATTGGCTTACACTAGATATATATTTTTCTACTAGTGTATGACTGTTGGGAAGCCAGATTGAACACAATGAACAGAATAAGGTCCGCGAAGTTTGCATTTAGAATGGAAACCGGTCGGGTAAGTGCTTTTGACTGCAGTAGTTTGCTTTCTGAACAAATCGTGCGTTTTACTACAGATATACTCCCACGTGTGAGAAGCTCATCGCGCAGTTCAAAACATGCATGAATTTACTGAAGGAAGATGTGGGCACCTTGGAACAATTCATGAAAGAATACAAGATGTCATGCCCAGCCGCTTTTAGTCGGTTGCAGATAGGTATGCATTCGTAAAGTTTCATGAGCATATCGGGTCAGATCAAGTTTGTTTGGCTACATTATTTAGCAATTTGGTGTGTAAACTTAGTACCTGTACTCCTGGTATTGTAAATGTGTACTCCTGGTATTGTAAATACACGGTTGCTACTATGGATGCGCTCGACAGCCTTCAAGATTTATTGTTTAGTCCTCCACACGCACATCCCAATCTTAAATACCCATAAAAATATGTATACATATCAATACTGACGGTATCTATAAGAGAGCCCATAGCTTGACGCTATCGTTTGAAACCGTGAAGGTTTACATATGTAAGTGGTTATAAAGGTTATTCTTTAGTAGAAACCAAAGGCTCGTTGAGCTTTATTGTGTGACCCGAAAGCAATTGAAGACGTGGATAGTGTTGCTTAGTGTGGTAGCCCAGACTTTAAATCACAGTATGGGATCGTGATGAACACTTGGTTCGCTGCATCTCTACGACGATAAGAAATATGGCTTGAATGTTGTTGCTGCGCTGTGGTCGTCTTCATATCCCACTCAGGTATCACACTCGCCCGCTCAGGTGTACCCGCTACTATCGAATTGGGAGGCATGGGAGAAAGCGATCAACGACTCATGGCCAAATATGTTGCCGAAACTGTTCAGGTAATCCTTGTACTCTGATTGTGCTAGCATTTGCCTTGATTGGTATCCTAAACTACGGCTATATTCTTTGGTCTCTCTCTCTCTCTCTCACACACACACACACACACACACACACGCACGCACACGCACACACACACACACACACATATATATATATATATATATATATATATACATCTGATATATACATGGAAAAGGTCGTTGTTAGAGCCTAGCTTCTATTGATCTATATGCGCTGTCTGCCATTCATTTTCAGCTAATCCGTTTCCCACCTGCACCTGCTCGTGGATGATTATGTTTAAAACCACGCTCTCTACATCTGGATAACGCATCTCCTAAGCATGTGCAATGTTTGCTCTTTTCATCCGGACAGTATTTCATTACATTGATGGATTCCCTTAAGTTGGGGATTGTGGCGGTGGATGAAATCAATCCTTACCTAAATGATATCCTAGAGAGTATGCAAAAGGTGACAACCCTGCCTTCTGATTTCGAAGGGAAATTAACAATGCGGGAATGGTATGGATGTCTATGTGTGTATCATTGATTATGAATCTAACGAGCCTTCGGTTTCGTACCTCATGTATACTGGTGGTATTAGTGGTGTATATACCCTCGTATTGGGTGCTATTAGGTACAACGGCGAATATGTTTTTTTTTTGATACATTTGGCTGCAGTTTTGCGCAGGATAATTATACATGCTTATGAGCTGCTTCTCCGCTTTGAAATGGAATTAATCTACACGGCTTACTTTCAACTTTTGCGGGTTATATTTATTTTCATAATTCGTTTACACCAGGCTTAAAAAGACGAATGCAATGAAGGCCAGCGATGAGCTGACGGACGATGACGTGCGACAACTTAGTCACGACCTCGAAAAAGCGCATACTGCCTTTTATCGTTCGCTTTCGTAACAAAGAGCCCGTTATTTTTGTAAAGTGCGAGTCACGTATTGGCCATCAAATTGGGTATATTCTCAAGCGATCTTCTGTGAAATGTATATTTTTGACGATGTATGCGGTTTGTAGTTGTTCCTGAACGGCTCGTGCGAGTTGTATTGCACACGTGGGAAGCTTTTGAATAATTATTCTGGTCCTTTGGCTGGATTCTCGGTGACTTTTCAAGACGCTGCGATTTTAGAATCCGCTAGGCTCAATATCCGGACACTGAACGGAAAGTGGTGGCGTACCGCTATTGCAATTGAAGGCACATCTTCTATCTGACACGCCCAGAAATTCACTATTAATAATTAATGCCCGTTGCAGACAGGAGATATAAAATCCATTTTTCCATTTTCTTAAACTATATTTTATGTATTCTGATGCTATCAGTATCTTATTGTGTATATGACCCGTTGTGTGGTTAGGCAAACTACATACCCGTCCGTGTGAACCCTGCGCATTACCCCCTCCCTGAGAGAACCCGAATTGTATATTGATGCTTAGCAATGTAATACTCCCTCGACAAAGATGTGATAACATGGACGAATTTTTAGTGCATGGACAGTGCGCGAACAATGGTCAGCCAATAGACAAGCTCTGTGTATACCAATAACCTAATTGCTAGTGACACATGTAATTGAACCTTATGCACGGCATGTTCGATCAACTTCGGTGTCATCTGCAGACGCAGTCAGCTCATTTAAAAGAATGCTACCAGTCGAGGAATATCTTGATTATCTTTGTGCACACTCGCGGGTGCGTGTCACTGACAGCACTAGTTTTCGACTATTAGACACCACAAGACTGCATTCAAAAAGTTACAATAGAATATAGATTATTGCTCCTTACCTCACGACCACGCTCCAGTTGTGCAGCACGTATATACGGCATATTATTTTATATACATTAGTGTACTTCAACTTTCACTTCCGTCAGGAAAGTTAAATTGCGAACTTCAGTGGTATCTTATGCCAAAAACCAAGATGGACTGTTCATAGTCCGTATAGTGCTTCGTTACAATTAGTTTTAAGACTGCACTGCAGCATTTAAGGTAATCAAGCTTACAAAGCTATTTACAAAAGCAGGCAGGCCTTTCTCTTCTTCTGTCTGGTAGCAAGTGCCGCTCGTGTTGCAGCCTCAAAGACCTCCAGCACACCCTCTTTAGTCTTGGCCGAACATTCCATGTACGACTGAGCGGTTATTTGACGGGCCATGGCCTCAGCTGCCTCCACCTTTACGGGCTCCTGTTTAAGCTTTGCCAATTCTTGCTTGGTATGGGGATCATCTCTTAAATCTGAGCATGATAGATATGCAAAGTAATTTGAATGAGAAATTTGCAACCTGCCTCGCAATTTTTAAACGTTTTAGTACGAGCATATACGATCATAACATTAATGTGAGATCCATACAGTTGATCGAGAGTAAGTATAAGCAAGTATTGGGTATAATGCATTTGGTATACATATATTTCTACGTAGTATTGATCGTACAAACTTCTACGTAATCATGTGGTCATTTGTGTCACCTTATGATCAACTAGCGGGTACGATCCTCACTTAAGATACATAACATGTAACTGATGTTAGCGGCGCGAGTGTTTGACTTATATTTGAACGTACCTGTTTTGAGTCCGACCAAGATGATTGGTACGCTCGGACAGAAGTGACGCACCTCTGGAGTCCATTTATCAGGGATATTATCCAAAGAATCAGGATTGTCTACGCTGAAACACATGAGAATCACGTCTGTGTCTGGATATGAGAGTGGTCTGAGACGATCGTAGTCTTCCTGTCCAGCTGTATCCCAAAGTGCAAGCTCTACCTGTTTGTTGTCTACATCAATGTCGGCCACATAGTTCTCGAACACTGTGGGTACATACGTCTCGGGGAACTGTTATGGAAACGGAGTGGTGCCCATAGATTAAATACGAGTAGTTGGGGTTGCATTCAAGGTCCAAAAAATGCAAATAAAATGCAGGAATCAATGCCACGCGCGAATTTGAAATGAAAAAGAGACCATTGTAGTGTTGAAGCAAAGCAAACTAATAAACGCACAATATGGTATGGACAAAAAAATTAGAAATAGTACTGATGTGTCAGGAATAGTACTCGTGATGAGTTTGAAACAGTACTTTTATGCAACTTTTCTCCTAGCTGATGTCAGATTTTACCTTTTTTCACTGTGCATTTTCCATAATCAGTCTGCTATACGTTACTACAGGAGACAAATTCCACAACTAGATAAGACGTACCTGGTCCTTGGAGAATACTATCAAAAGGCAGGTCTTCCCGCAGGCACCATCGCCCACGATCACCAGTTTCTTTCGGAGTGCACTGTTGGCCATTTTATTCTGAATTCATATAGGGAGAATAAAATATAGTTAGACAAGACGGCCGACAGAGAGGAATCGAAAATCCAAATGTTACGCACTCAACTGTATAAATGTTGCTTCTGAACATATTAACGAGCGAGAGTACAGTATTGCTACGGTTCACCTACCGAAGGTATTGATACTGATTTTTAGTGTATTAAAGGTGTGAGAGTGTAACTGTACAGTTTTGAGCTCGAGAATAAAAGATCATCAATGGATGAGACTATACTTTAAACTATTACGTAGTCTTGTTGCACATACGTTGCTGCTGCCGCTTGGGTAGTCGCTCTTGCTTGTGTGGAGTGAAGTGGAGTGTGTGGATGGGTGTCGGGCGAGAAAACAATTCTTATCTATAATTTGTAAAATAAATACATATTGCGTATGTATCAAATAATGTAATCCCCAGAGTATGAAATATAACAACTGTGGCAGATAAGAATAAAGAATGATGTCTTAAAATATCTATATTTCAATCGAACTTAATTGGTACAGAGATTAAGCAGTCACTACACAACCCGAAAGGAATATTAAAATACACCAGTAAAAGAGCATTCGATAACGATAAAAAATATAAACATCTAGAGCTTTGTGTCGTAAAAGAAATTGGTGCACAAATTAAAATAGTATTTCCTCGGGGTCGATCGGGTCGATAAGAATTTTTGAAATTTCGAAATTTCGCACTTGAACTTGTCAAGTTTAAGCTCACGGGCAACGATCTCTGTCGGTGCGAGCAAGGAATATGATGTGTTCAATATTGTTGTAAAGTTTATTTGTCGCTGTCGAAAACCGGGAGAAATTGTCACACATTCTACTGGCCGATAATAATCTCATTAGCCTGCGACCTGCGACCTGGGGACTGGGGGCTGGGGCTACTACTAGGCTATGTTGCCTATGACTACAATAGACGTGCAATGCGGGTGTGATGAATGTGGTCACTGCCTCTTTGAGTCTCTGACTCTCTGGTGTTACAACATAATTTTCCTTCGTCCATATTCATTAACGTACCGCTTTCCATGAAACGGTGCTATCTACTTCAAGAATACAAAATCACAGTTCAAACAGCATGTATTTCTCCCCATCTTAATTTGTAAATACTTTTACGATACGACAGCCATGAGGGGCAGTTACTTACCCGTAGACCCAAAGATAGGAGTATTCAATAAGGAACTGAAAGAAAAGGATTCAGAAACAGTGTTGATACGATAGGAACTGCTTCGTAGCATGCTGGATTCTTCTTAGGTTATAAACAAAAGACTTTGTTCAGTGGATTCATATTTATACAGTTGTTTTAAATAATACAAAATGAAGCTTCAACATGAATCTTTCAAGTGGATATTGTGCAACGTTCTCATTTATTTTTCAACGGCAACAAATCTTTTTGGTCTTAAACATTCTTTTCGACTGATTTGTCGTATAACTTTTTTCGAACACACTAGCCCTGGGCGAATTTTCACATGGACCGTTCAGCAGAGCGATTTGATGAGAAGTCGCCAGGATAGCACATTCTTCATATTTTGGAACGCGAACAGAGAACGAACTATATCCGTGCCATCCCATCCAAGAGTATATGTTAGACTTTAACATCACAACAAAAGAGACCTGTTGCAACATTTACAGCACAACAAAAGAGACATGTTGCAACAAACAATAAAAACTTTTATGTTGCACATACCAGAAGTTGAATAGTATACTTGCTGAAATTGGTGTTTTAAGATTGACCTTGAAATTGGAAAACACAAATTGAATGTTATTCTCAAAATCACGGAGGTACAGTATATCAAACGTATCGAGCTCGCAGCGTTAAGATTAAAATACACGTGTCGAGCTTGCCACGCCGAATCGAGCTGACAATTTACGATTAAATCTAAGATATATGCGAGTGAGCCCTGCAAGGGGATACAGCATAAAAATACTCGCTACCACCACTATAAGACGTATGTACATACAGTGGCCTGTGATAAACTGTCGTATTAGACTCTTACGATTTAAAAAAAAAATACACATCATCATTTCGTGTTGTTGCTGACAGTTGGTCCGATATCTTATATGTGCTCGCAACATTTCACGGGCAAAATCACCTTTGAAATCACCAATGAAAACTTCCCTCCATCAGTACATAATTACATATTTATTTACATAGCCTCCTAAATTCTAAAAAGAAGTTCACAAGACACAGAGGATATGATATTTGCCAAATTTCATAACCGACCCTCTCTGACTTTCCACAGTCCACAGGCTCCACACACAGGTAGAGCGGGCCTGTGCGTCTCTCTAGATAGATTCTAGTGTAGATAGAAAAGTACAATCAAGAGACCTATTGTAAAACATCTTGTGGACAATCATTCCTTTCGCACTTCATCTTCGTTTCCGATAACTAAAAGGATAATGCCTGACACGTTGTCAGACAAGGAGACCGCAGAGCTTGAGCTCGCAGCGTTGGATAACCCTTGGGTGAGCAAGAAACCCGAGAAACCGATTCGATGGATAATGCTGAGTCCAATCATATGGGCAGGTGTGTACACAGCAGCTGCTTTTGACCACGACTGTTCGCTACGATGTATTCAGTATTAGCACTCGCTATTGAATTTTATATCATAGTGACACCGGAAGGCGGGAAGTGCACGATTCTGTATTGGAGCTCACGGTTAAATGGGTGTTTCGGGTACATGTGATATTCTGAAATACAGGGTATAGCGAAAGTATGCGTAACTGATCACTTTGATTTATTCAACAGCACTACACGCATGACGCGCACTGCACGTATTTCAGGCATAATTATACGCACTCGCCTAGCATTCTCTATTCATGGTTCGCATTCGAGTATCAACCAACTCATTCTGAACTTATCTTTTTTACGCATAGGGATATTACCCATGGCACGAATTGTATCGGGAGAGAATCGAGTGTTAAGAAATCGAGTGTTTGCAGGGTGCGGCGTGGCGGCCCTAGCACACTCATACTTCCTAACTCTCACTAATGACGGCTTCCATTGAAAGGACGGGCGCTAACATATACCCACTTAATATGTTTCTTATGCCTGTACGACTTGTTTTTGGTGATTTATTGTGTAATTCACGATGTGCCTGTCGGTCCCCGACTCTCTAGATTGCACCATAACAAGTCACACCTCCCAGAGATGGCAATTGTGTCTCGGCAAAAAGAATGGAACAGATAGCTAGCTGTTTGGTACTTCTCTCTATCCAGTCAACTCTGGCTACGACATAATACGCCAGGAAGGAGGAGGAAGGGGGAAAATGGACAATTTGCGCTGGATTTGCTCTTTGCCACACTCTGGAATCCGTTCTATCCTTGATAATAAAGTCGTTTAAAAGCTGACACAGATAAGGTGTCAACCGCGCACATTTAACCTTCGTATGAGGAGCGCCGAAGTTTTGTTAGAGTTTACATCCCAAAATATTGGACGATATCCAGGATCTATCCACAGGTACATAAACTCGTGCTTCTAACCTCGCATGTTTCTTAGGCTACCAACAACCGGTCACGGATATACTAAATATGAAGGAATCCTTCCAATCGCGCACATAAAATCACTATGAAGACTTCCACTCGAAAATGTGTGACTGTTAAGTCTCACACTAGTTAATTCTATTGAGAGATGCCCATTTAGCGTGTATCAGGAAGTGTGTGCATATAGATTGAAAATTACATAGAGGGAAGGCTTCGCAAAGTGATATCAGAGACTTCAGCTTGTCCTGCCTATGTGGCAAACCCACAATACCCCACGATAGAAAAGATCAGAAATACTTGAGCTCAATTCCAGGTTCCATAGTGCGCTAAAATCTCCCTATGATGATACACAGGGTATGTATACTCATCCATCCATCCCTCCATTATACATGACGTGGATCACGAGCCTGTGCTACGGTATGAGCGCGATTAGTTCGCATGAAGCAACTACTGAATCGAATGGCATGTAAAGCACACAGCTGTGTGTGTATATTCTGGTATAGCCAATTTCGAACCGGCAGGCAAGGACTAGACATGCTGGTAATTGATTGCAATCGTCTGGGTGCCTGCGTAAACAACCACCGATATGTTGGCAATTTCCAATATTTGTGGATTATTCCTATTGGGCATTCGCTGTTGCACATTTCTGGCAATACCATTTTCCCCTGGGTTTTTGTGTCAGCTTTACACACCCGAAATGGAACCATTCGGTCTGACATGTACTGTTTTCACACGCCACCATCTCGCCATAAGCCACCTGTATAGGGGGTAGCGGATTTACATACAATATTAAGTACCTTAATAAATGATGGCGCTACAATACAATATGCATAGAAGACTTATCCAGAGGTGCAGGGATGAACAAAACGAGTCACAGCCAGGGACCGCTATTTGCTCAAACCTAGCATTGCAGCAAGCCATAGAATTTGCGGGAATTCGCAAGAACCCAGAATATAGTGTTAGTCAAGGACGCATTGCGACCTCAAAAGTAAGAAGGAAGTATGTACAGCATATCTGAGAATAACGTACAAACTTCATGGTATCACATAGTCCTAGCTATACCAAAATAAAATTACCTGCTGACATGTGCAGTACGTGGGTTCATTTGGATCTACCGGCATGTCCATTTCGATATCTATCTTCGGCTGTTTGAAAGATTTGAGATCGCGAGAAAAAGACGTTTGAATAACTCGCACTATATGCATATATTTATGTAAATTTATATATATATATATATATATATAAATATAAATATAAAGTAGTTAATTCGAAGTAGCATCCGTGGCTACACGGATTAGACAAAGCAAACTTCCATTGTATAAGCCAAACATCAATTCCAACTAACTAAGTAGTCGATTGGAAGTAGCGTCCATGGCTACACGGATTAGACAAAACAAACGTAATTGATTACATTGTATAAGCCAAACATCAACTCCAACTACCTGGTTAAATGCCAGTTATAGCGCCAAGAGAGATAAAAGTCCAACCATAACAACCACTTCAATTTGTATAATCATAAACAAGATTGCTTCTATCAGCATACATGTACATATGATAGTACCCGTACGCACGCACACACACACACACACACACATACACACACACACACACGCACACACACACACACACAGATGACCCAATGTGCCCAAACGATTCATTTGAGTACTAGATAACAAACACGCACACGGACATCACGTTAGAAATTCAATAAATAATAAACGGTCAGAAAGTGCTATGAACGATGATTTATATACACACACTACACACACACACACACATATATATATATATATATATATATATATATATATATATATATGCATATACATATATGTATATATATATATATATATATATATATATATATATGTATATATATATATATATATATATATATATGTATATATATATAATATATATATATATATATATATATATATGTATATATGTATATGGCATGTGGATACAATGTAATATATGTATATATATATATATAACATATATAATATATATATATTATATAATATGTGCATATGTATATATATAATAATACATAATATTTTTTTATATAATCAAGTTTATATACATATGCATGTGTGTGCGTGTGCACTTGTATGTATGTATATGCATATATATAATATAACACAAGACATGCATGCCACATATGCATAAAATATATACATAGCACAACACATCACACACATATATATGTATATATATATATATATATATATATATATATATATATTATATATATATATATATATATATACATATATATATATGGATGAGACAGAAAGATATATATAATGCATTTGGATGGGTGTTCAGGATAGATAGAAAAATTGATTTATATGCATATATATATATATATATATATATATATATATATATATATATATACATATATACATATATATATATATATGCATATATATATATATATATATACATATATATATATATATATATATATATATATATATATATATATATATATATATATATATATATATATATATATATATATATATATATATCTCTGCACAAATGTAAGGTAAAATAACCCTAATTGTTTCCAGTAGGCAACAACACAACATACATACAATGCATAAAGATTTATATCCACACATGTAGTTACCAGTACACTCAATCAAATCAAGTCAGCTACAACACATTTTAACCACCCCATACAAGCACGGTTCATTTGTGGAATAACAGGATCGAAACTTACCAGAGCTTCTGCCGCGATCACCATATCTGCCCTCGCAGCATCGTTTTTTCTGGAACGTTTCTCTGTAGATTGGGGTTTGAAAAATATTTAGCTCGCCTCGGGAATAACATAAACATCTCGCGGAAGAGTGATTTTAATCTTGCAAAATATTTAGTAATAGCAAAAGTTTTGCTTTTCTCAATTGCTGACCGAACAAATGCAAGGAGCAGGCATAAGGAATTGATGTAACGTGTGTATCTGCCGTAGAACATGAACTGCGCAACCCAACTTCCCAGCCACTTGCACGGCACTCCCATTCAGTCTCTATCGCGATATAATACGGCGACTTATTCGTCGTATATTAAGTAGCAAAGAACCTCGCGTAACGAGAACGCAAACCACTTCGTCTGTCTGGGTGGGCCCAGATCGAGAAAACACAAAATAATTTGCGATAGACAGCGTATGCACTTACTGTTTCGGCCGTATTTATTTTTCTTCTGCGGCGTGCCGTTGGCTTGTGAGTACAGGCGCTTGTCGAGCCGCTTTACATCAGTATCTAGCTTGTTAATGTGTTTGTCAATCTAGAATAAGCAGAATAATGAAATTTAAGCTAGTGAACGCTTGACATGAGCAAGAAACATTGAAATCCGAGGCGACCTCGCTCTCCAATGAAAATAGATAGAACGAAGGACAATCTAGCACGACCAGTAAATGTCAGCATATAAGTAAACTGAAGGTATATATATACAACAAACGAACTAAAGGTATTAAGAGATGCGCAGGTATGCCCCTAGCACACACTTTGTGAACGCATACTTGCGAGTTAGGAAACGGTTCAGACTTAACTTTTAAGTGTTGAGCTTGGTAGAGCTATAATCTCAACCGAATCTGTCCTACAACGCGCTATTCTATTAACGTGCTGGCACTGACAAACAGCTGCTGTTGACATGCACATTCAGATATTTTACTGCTCGAAACATGCTTGATGCATAGCAGAAATGATCAAACAATCAAATATTGTCCAACAATTGATGCACGCCAATGTGCGATGACGTAAACTAGTAAACAGGTGTGCCAGGGTAAAGTCCACGACATTAAAAATCAAATCCTTCACATATGGGCTGATTATGCATTGATTATATACTGGAAAGCGTACTTTCATACAGCTCCCACATCTTGCATGTGGTACAACTATATTCCTCGTATTGTATCTGATTTTCATGAGTGAAAATAAGAATGAAATACGAAGCATGTATTCCACGTGTGGCGTATAGAGAATATCCCTATCCTAACCACTTTATGAGATTTACATCTGTGTTCACACCTTACACATATACAAATGCATATCACAAGAATTATGGGCCAAATACAGAACACACCACTGACCAGAGCATAGGCACTCTGTGTAATCTCGATTTTCTTGTCGCACAGCTGATTGGCCTTCCGAAAGGTTTCCTGATCAGATTAGAAGGGTATTAGCAGACAGTCAGTGTGAGAGTAGAGCGATCGTTTCAGAAAACTATTCGTATGAGTATCACTTTCCCTCTTCAGTATGCCAATAACTGCACTTCGCGCAAATATTGATAGGGAGGGTCACACTGCTTTCAACTGGAAACCGAGATATATAAGACATACTGTACGTTCGAACTCGCATCCATTGTGTCTAGTCCTCCAATAACAAGGTAGTAAGATACAATACTATACTCGGGGCACATGCGCCTACCTGAAGCTTTATTGCAACGTGAGTGCGCCGCATTCGACCAAAGAACAATCCAGCTGTCCGGTCACGTGTATTGGGTTTATGACAGCGACGGGGTATCTCGTATTCAATAATAGAGCATACTTATAGATGCACACACCTGTATCTCATCCACTTTTCTCTTCCGCTCGACTGTGTTTAAGTCACACAAGCTCTCGTACAGTTCCTCGTGTGGAACAGTGATAGACTCGAGCATCTGTTTACCTCCCCCAAAAGGAAAGCAGAAGCTTTTAGTGGATATGCACTTTGTTCACGTCTCAAAAGGGTTCAAACTGTAGATAGCTGCCCACCCTCGAAGCATCTGAAGATTATATCTACACAGACCCTTGCGGTATTTACATGTCGAACTAGCCTACTATTCAACTCGTACAGTCCACCAGCATATTGGTGCAAAGTTCCAAGAATAACATAACAGGACAGCGAATTTCATTGTATGAATGCGATATGCACTTGTACGTGAGCCAATCTCAAGCCCTATTCAGTGGCATGGGCTGAGAGAAGACTAAAAACAGTTGCATATGAAATAATTACTAAGAAAACATTTCTTATAGAAGATAGTCTGCGTCAAACAACACAAGTAAGAGACTGAGGAACGTGCTTAAAATTGAAACACCTTGCTTTAAAACACATACCTCATCAACCTGGCGTGTGACTTCATCAACATTGGCCATCTTCAGGGATAGAGTTGGCAGTAGATCACTGATATGTGCCAGGTATTTGTCTAGATACGTTTCCTTCTCCGAGGATTTCATAGTAGCAACTTGTTAAATCTTCACTGTAAATAGGACTATTGTGACTCAACAATGTGAATATTGAAATTATCTTATTGCCCGAATCTGTTTCAAGAATAGCGTTGAAAACAACGTCTAACAACATATATATATATATATATATATATATATACGTCCCTCGCTGCTAACCTCTGTTCAACACGCAACTCCTCACGTATTCAACTACCTCAGTCCTCAACATGGTACACAAGAGACCTAAGAACAATTATACACATCTATTTTTTAAAAGTTCAGTATCTTTGTGGCGGAACAAATTGCGCGCCAAAATATTTGTTCATTATCTGTTTCCAAGACTCCAGACCAGCAGGCTACAACACATTTTACGTAAATATTAATAATTATTTACATTTTGTGTATTGTGTGTATGTATTGTCGTTTGTTACTTGGTCAATTTAGGCTATATGACAGCAAGTTGTGAACGCACCACAAAGCAAGTAAGCAACCCATTTTTCGATAATACAACCAAAAAGCTTTTCCAGATAGAGAGGTTAAACTATTCTGTACTATTGAAAATCCACTAAGCGGACTCAGACCTATAATTTGACAATTTTCTATTCCTCATAGGCGACAACGCTAGACTGCGTTTACGAAAAATGTCGGCCTGGTGTCTTATCGAGAGCGATCCAGGTTTGTAAAGCAATGTAGAGCAGATTGTATCGTCGGCAGTAGACGCTCAAAATGTAACTGGCAGTTGAGTTTATGGTGAGGGTTTGTGCCTTGTGCGTCGATAAATAGAAGTATATATGCAGAGAAGAAAGCAATTATCGAGCCCTCCGTATTTTAGTCCGTTCA
>LUCW03002443.1:40000-45032 GCA_001586965.3 Sphaeroforma sirkka | reverse complement strand
GATGGGCACTGACAGCTTCATCTGTGGCAAGCTCCGGTCTTATAGACGGGGCGCCTATGCTGATATTCATATTGATGTTCGAGAATAATATTTTACACGGCTTGAGTGTCTATATAATGTCTTGTCACCTGTCCTGGTAGTGTACTGCCTGCACATACGCCTATATGTATGTCGATAGTTAGGTTCCAAGAAATATATATACACATTCACGTGGATGTTTTTCTAAAATATCTATGAAATCGATAATATAAGTTGTACTAGATCTTGAGTTTTGCGATTGAAAACCCTACACTCTCACGGGATACAACTCTAAGTGTAAATATCATGTTCCGCTTGGACAGTTTTTAATCTGAAATTCGTTTCTCGTTAAAACGCCTTGGAAAAATGCGTTTATGCGTTAAACGCACTGTTTGAATTAATTTCAGCTGCCGGTAGTTCTCGTGTGAGCCGTCATCTTTTATTAC
Source organism: Sphaeroforma sirkka (assembly GCA_001586965.3). NCBI lineage: Eukaryota > Ichthyosporea > Ichthyophonida > Sphaeroforma > Sphaeroforma sirkka. The sequence goes on along the minus strand of LUCW03002443.1, from coordinate 44,568 downwards.
GTTTATACGTATAAAATTCTCAATCTTTTTACGTCCACGTTAAAATCGAATTAACGTCTGCTGTACAATAGGTAGTGGTAAATAAACATATTTACATCTTGACTCGTCGTTGAAGGCATAGCTAATAATAGCCTTCTAAATAGACAGCTCGACATGTATATATTTACTAATCGACTGTAGTATTTATATATGTTCAAGTATAGAGAGCTAGTAGCAAAGTACTGGTAGTATCACGAGCTGTATTACACCTTAACACCCGTCCTCGAGTCTTAATGCAAGTGTATATGACCCCATCCAGGTCTGTTCTAGCTGTTGGCTTCTTGGCTTTAATTGCGGCTATAGTATTGTAAGTTGATCATCTGTCCATAACCAGTTGACTGTCTCCCTATAGTTTTGTTAAATGTGTTCAATGTACGCATAACGTGAGTGACGCAGTTGTTCTGCATACGCTTCTACGCAAACGGCGTGGGTTAAATGTGTGACTTTGCATCGTCTGCTTGCTGAGCATATCAGTGGGCAATAGCAAGTTCCATGTGTACATCGTGTGTTATATCTGCGCACCAATACACCTTGATAGTTGCATGTGTGTGTGTTATATCCACACAGTACTTTTTGTGAATCTATTGCGTGCACCTGTACTGAATCAGTAGCACGCACAGACTGCGAGAGATTGTTGGTGTGTGGCTGTTATCGTACAATCCGTAAATGTAAGGTTGATGTTTTAAACTTGCGCTGGTTTCATCTTGTGCATGACTTCCGAACGGGTTAGTACTGAATATCGCGTTTAGTTTGGATAAAGATGTCTCCCGATATACCTTGTTTCCACTTGCAGTGTGTGTGTATATGGTTTGTGCTTGGATTGGTCTCGGTAGAATACTTCCTGTGTCCAGGTCACTCGTAGCCTGTTCTGTTAGTAAGCATGCTGCGTAGCCATTATTGGACTTAGCTCGCTGTCTGTCACCTTATGTGTCGTAGTATCAGGCTTTTGCTTTGCCCTGTTGGTTGGTATTGTTTAAATGTAGCATTATCTACTGTCTCATCCGAGTATTCACTATCTATGATGGTTACAATAGCAGTCCTTACAGTATGAGACAACAAATCGCACTGATGTGTTTGCGATCTCATCCTATTCACATACCACATACTTGTACTATCTACCAATAACCGCACCAATACTGCTTCACCTTGTACGTATCTGAACAATCCCGTATCTCGTCATAAACCAGCTGCAATTGTGTGTTGCTGATTCAACTATACGTCGTGTACACAGCAGTCTACAGGACTTCACGTTCACAATCGCACCACCGTCTCAGTCTGGCCCCTCTGCATCTGTACCAAAAGAAGCGAAATCCACTTTAGAGGTATACATACACACACACACACACACACACACACATATATATATATATATATATATATATATATATATGTGTGTGTGTGTGTAAGCGTAAGCGTGTATCGCATCTTCAACTCACAAGAGAGTATAATTATGTGTTGGTCGTCATGTGCCTGTACATGTAATCACAGCATATTATGAGTGTGTGTACATGGTCTTATGCCTATACACGCAATCACAACATAGCATAAGTGTGTGTATATCGTCATGTGCCTGTACACGTGTGTTATGTGGGGACCACTCAGTCGACCCGCGCACTTGGCTCTATAGTTCAGATGGCCTGGTGCTCGGTGGGCTATAGCACCGCCGGACAGTTCTGTACTTTTCACGTTATTGATGTGAGCAGATGCGCATGTTTTTGGTACTTTATACATAAATAGTACTATATACGCAAATGGATAGAGCAGATGTGCATGATGTTGGTACTGCGTCGGACAGGTGACCTTCGTGAAACAGCTCAGAGTCAGCTATCGTGCGAGAGCCCTGTTATATCAGTGGATTGATATAGGGACTTACATCGATATGATATATATCTCCACACAGCAACGGATCAAACCGTCCTCTGGGCCGGGTGTATAAACGGCTTACGTGTGGCTTCTCCATTCACACACACCGCACAGCCTCTAATGTGGCGCAGAACAGAGCCAAGAAATTGAGTGCATGGATTTTATTGGGCTGGGGGTGCACGTTTCTATCGTGTACATTTGTGTGTGCACATGGCTATCGTGTACATATGTGTGTGCATGTGGCTATCGTGTACATTTGTGTGTGCACATGGCTATCGTGTACATATGTGTGTGCACGTGGCTATCGTGTACAAGTGTGTGTTCACTTGACTATCGTGTACATGTGTGTGTGCACGTGGCTATCATGTACATGTGTGTGCACGTGGCTATCGTGTACATGTGTGTGCACGTGGCTATCGTGTACATATGTGTGCACGTGGCTATCGTGTACATGTTTGTGTGCACGTGGTTATCGTGTACATGTGTGTGTGCACGTGGCTGTTGTGTACATGTGTGTGCACGTGGCTATCGTGTACATGTGTGTGTGCATGTGCTGTATGGCTTCTGTTCTGAAGCTGCTGCTTTTTTTAGCACACGAACTGTGGTTTGGAGACTAGGGTGTCTTCTCCTGCTGACGCCTCGTGTATGGTCTGACCTCATAAGTGTACAATAAGCTACGCATGAACATAGTATCAGATGAGATGATATGATATACTACGTATTATTTGCATGGACATAGTAACAGATATGATGATATGATATACTACGTGGTATGGGCATAGACACACTAGCAGATGAGACGATATGATATACTACGTAGTGTGGGCATAGACACAGTAACAGATGAGATGATATCATATTTTACGTAGTATGGGCATACATAGACACAATAACCGATGAGATGATATGATTTACTACATCGTATATTGCATTCGCTGCTTACTCACAACCATTCACGCTACTATCATAGTTCTAACTTGTTTGTTCCGCTCATCCATTCACCAGAACGCACCGCCAATACCCAACCCCACAATGGTTAAGGACGCTATTGTCATGCAGCCCTCGGGTGAGCACAAGGCCACTGTTATTTTCTCCCATGGCTTGGGTGACTCTGGTCATGGTATGGGTTTGCCTGACCGTCTCACCTTTGTTGAAACAGTTGATATCGAGTCTGTGGTGCCCTCGCCTGAATTTGGGGAGTTATTAGGGGCTGTGGTATGGTTTGACCCAATGTCTCGTCTGTGCTGAGTATGTAGGGATATGGGCTATGCTGCCGCCTGTTTTGTTATACGGGTCGTTGGGTTTGGGATTGTTGGGTTTGGGATCATGATATACGGATTGTTGGGTTTGGGATATTTTCTCGTCTTGTTTCAGATTTGTTTCTATTTGGGTCATATAGTATGTTTTTGCCTAATTTCTCATAAAATTTGGGTATCGCCATGGCACCTTTTAGGTCGCTGTGTTTTCCGTGTACTCAATAGATACGTAAGAGGGTCTTGTAAATCAAATACTACCTTTCATGCTCTTACTATCAACCTTTACTCGATTTATACAGGCTGGGCCCCAGTGATGAAAATGATTCAGCACCCCAACGTCAAGTACATACTTCCCCATGCGTAAGTGAAACGCGATGATATACAGATAATAATATATTTTCTGTGCGTGCACCCCAACGTCAAGTACATACTTTCCCATGCGTAAGTGAAACGTGATGATACATAGATAATATTATATTATCTGTGCGTGCACCCCAATGTCAAGTACATACTTCCCCATGCGTAAGTGAAACGGAAGGATATATAGATAATATTTCATGTCGTGTGTGCGTGTGCGTATGCTCGTATGCAATTTGCCATATACGTGTTTAGTTAGTAAGAAACAATACTGGTACGCTATACCTTAGGCAGCAAGATTAGGAACTGATTCAGAAAGTATTATAAACCACCCCCGTTCTTTTCTTCTTGTTCCTGTAGGTATCGTAAAACCCTTCACCCGTACCTTCACAAGCTGGCGCATTTTGACAGAGTATATATATATATATATATGACATGGTGCCTGATAAGTTAACAAAGTATCCATTGATTGCCTTCAAACAGTCCGACAGAGCCTGTGTCGTTGAACGGAGGAATGCCTATGCCGTCGTGGTTTGACATCTTTGGACTCTCGGCCACATCCAGGGAAGATGGCCCCGGAATCAAACACTCTACGGCAAGACGTACGTTGCCTTTATGTCCCGAGTAGTGGTTAGTGCAACGGCACATACACCTGTTCTAAACAACACAAGAGGTGCATGTAGCCATTCGTGGTCATGCGCCAGACACCTGCCAGAGCAAGCACCAACTACTTAACAGCTGGACGCAAACATTGCTCCTGATCTGTATCCTGAGGTCATTGTTGTTAACGGATTAGTCGAGTGTTTCGTTAGGTGCGATGTGCTGTTATGCTTGTGATCTCTGTTGGGGTCAATTGATGCACGCATATGCGTTAACGGATTGGTTGAGTATTGCTACGTGCGACGTGGTGCCGACGCCTTGCTATCTGCAGAGCCATCCGTTGCGTTCAGAATCACTCGGCACTTTAGTCTCCGCACTCTCCGTCGTCTTTGTATCTGAAGTCACTGTATTGTATGCAATACACCATGTATGTACCAAAGTACATTAGACTAG
>LUCW03002443.1:35000-37500 GCA_001586965.3 Sphaeroforma sirkka | reverse complement strand
ATTAGTTGAACTTGACCTGTCCACAGGTGTGGGTGTTGTTTGTTTATATTAGTTGAACTTGACCTGTCCACAGGTGTGGGTGTTGTTTGTTTATATTACTTGAACTTGACCTGTCCACAGGTGTGGGTGTTGTTTGTTTATATTACTTGAACTTGACCTCTGTCCACAGGTGTTGGTGTTGTTTGTTTATATTAGTTGACCTCGACCTGTCCACAAGTGTGTGTGATGTTTGGTTTTATTAGTTAACTCGACCGTTGTACCTTCGAGCCACTAGATCCCTGTACATAAGGGCGTTAGACTGATTCTGCGGGTATCCATCCCGGAGGGTTTCTAGTCGTAGCTCACCTCCGGTTTTTATTATTATTACGAAGCGGCGATAGTATCAACTGTCATCTAATGAAGTAGAAAAGGCTGAGTACCTTGCACATACAACGCAAGCGGCGATAGTAATCACTGTCATCTGATGAAGTAGAAAGGCTAAGTACCTGACCCATACAACGCAAGCGGTGATAGTAACAACTGTCATCTATTGAAGTAGAAAAGGCTAAGTACGTTACACATGCAACGCAAGCGACAATAGTAACCACTGTCATCTAATAAAGTAGACAAGGCTTAAGTACCTTACACATACAACGCAAACGGCGATAGTAACAACTGTCATCTAATGAAGTAGAAAAGGCTTAAGTACCTCACACATACAACGCGTGCTACACATCCTGTGCTAATCCCATATTCGCACTCTTTCCATCCAAACAGGAATTGAATGACTTCCGCGTGTTTCTGTCTCAATTCTATTGAGATCATGAGAAAGGCGAACCTTTGTGTGTGTGTTTGGGGAGGGTTGGAAGGGGGACAGGAGAAGTGTCGCGTTTGTAAAATCTAGTAAATGCCAATTTTGCACAATTGAAGTGACCCAATAATAGGATCTATCAGGACTATTAAAAAAAATATGATGTAGAAGTAGAACAAATAGTATAGAGAAGTATAGAGTGAAGGAAAGAAAAGAACCCAATCCTGATACTGAAATGGAGGGGAAATGGATCATCTGCCGTATTTGACTGTCTTTTATCATCCGTCTCCTCCGACATGTGAGCAAACTACGAAGAACACTACAAGCATGTATATACTGACTCGCGCAATGGTGGCTGTAATTCTATATAAGGCGCTGTAACTCTATATTAGGCGCTGTAAATCTACATTAGGCGCTGTAACTCTATATTAGGCGCTGTAACTCTATATTAGGCGCTGTAATTCTATATTAGGCGCTTTAATTCTATATTAGGCGCTATAGTTCTATATTGGGCGCTATAATTCTACATTAGGCGCTGTAATTCTATATTAGGATTGTTGACTAGTCATAGGCCAGTGGGAGGTGCGAGGATTCACTTTTGGGTCAATTTGATTATTACTTTCGCTGCATAAGCACCGCCTCACAAGTAATGTCTACAAAGTAGGGAACTTCATAGGCCAAAACGCATGGAATTATATTCACACCATAAACCTATTCACATTGAATTCATGTGTAATTATCACTCCGGTATATTGTAACGTCACAATGGATTTCTGGGCCACGAGTCCGGTTACTATAAAGTCTCTTTAATATTGGTGTACTACACTAATGTTATGGATTAGCTTATAATATGATGCAACTTTCCTAGCCGTCCGTTAATAGCGTGTGAGATCGTACAATCAAGTCTACACCTCAAGCGCGGTAAAACCCCCAGTGGACCTAAAGCTTCCCTTGTTCCCAAAGTAAATTTAAACTAGCCACGACTTCACCCAACGCCTCGTGTGTATCGCTGTCGGGCTCAAAGGATTTCTTCCAACTGTCCTGATCTCTCATATACTCGAATACCGCTTCTGCTCTGCCAAGCGATTTGTCTGTTAAGTGCCTCACCAATAAAGCCTGCCGATGGACAGGGGTAGATGTGAGTACGAATGCAATAGTCTTGATAGAAAGACCTGCCTACAGGCACATACAAGCGACAGTTTAAAATTCGTGTTTAGATTGACCATACCTGTATAATACATATATAGAAAGATAAAAACATGCATACATGCATACATGCATAAATACATGCAAAGATGCAAAGATACAAGCATGCAAGCATGCATACATATAAAAACACACAGACACAGAAACAGACACACATATATATACATATATACATATATATATATATATATATATATATATATATATTTATATATATATATATGTTTATATACAAAAAATATTTATAAATGCATATACATGCATACATACATATTATATATATATATATTTAAAACACAATATAATCAATATATATATATGGATAAATGGATATACATCAATATATAAATACATTTTATATCAATATATATATATATATGTGATGTGTGATGATGTATGTATATATATATTGTGTGATTTGTTATATATACATATATATACATATATATATATATGTGATGTGATATATAATGATGAATTATAATATAATTAACACATTGCATT
>LUCW03002443.1:0-30000 GCA_001586965.3 Sphaeroforma sirkka | reverse complement strand
GCATGTTGGACAAAAGACCCTCCAAGCGTCCGCACCATATACAACGGATGCTTGCTTCTTACACCCGATACCGTATACAGCGAATACTTAATACTCAAGAACCTTGTAATAATCACTTACGTTTTTCTGGAACTTGAGAGCCACGCTCTGCTTCTTCTTTTTCTCTTCCCCGGCTGACATTATCGACATAGGTAATAGTAATTAGAATCAATAATATGAGTGCTTCTGTATACGTAAAAGAGTGCACATGAAAACTGCCGTGTGCATGTGTGCTCATAAGCGTATATTTATATGTGTTCGTAGCACTAATTTGCAAGCTACATATATCATGATAAAAAGCACCACTCCAACTCCGAGCCGAGGCTGCCGAGCCACCGACCAAAACGAAACCAACCGCAAACATACATATTCATCTGATACATACTCATCTTAAAGTGGTAGCAACGACACTGTACGATTCCATATGATTCTCCGAATCAGATTATATTATCCGTAACTCAGAAGCGTCGTACAAACCACCCTGCCACATATAACTACTATAATAATATGATTGACCTGTGACAAGCAACAACGGAGAGTTAAGCCTAATCGTCGAGCCACCGCTTTGCACGAATTGTTTATATTTTACACATATTTTACAGTGCCGAACACTGTTCAGTGTTTGACGCGAGATATATTTCTTTTTGTCGCTTTGGTCTATTTACGTAAAATTTTGACCCCTCCGCAGTGCCGACCACCAGAGCTATCCCGAGGTATGGTTACGTTTTGATACGCTCTGATATCTTAATATACAGTCAATGATATGTCTAGCTTTATAAATTTAACCAATAGTAACCCGGTTTTAGCCTAAACTTTAACTCTCGAACTGTGAGCTACTCCCTTTTCCTACTTGTATGCTGCCTGCTGGGAAATAAGTTTTTTTTTTTAAATTCACTGTGCAGAACTGCAAATTTACTGAAAAATTCACTGTAAAGAATATTGTTTTTATTTGGTTAGTACACTTGTATGTTTGTTGAGTCCCTTTTTTTTACATACCGACATGAGTAAACGTAGGAATGTATGCAGATTGCAGTGTTACGTAATTTCTTTTCTGTTAAAGGTATATATCATATATGTAACGTATGCCCAGCTAGTTTGGCAATCAGACAAAGCATAGACCTGAGAGATATATATGTCGGCCAGCACAACAGCAGATGAAAGCGTTAAAATTCATTAACGCTGTCGCCTCGGAATCTATGCGTTCTAACATATCTTTATAATGGTATGAGACCTGTTTTTATAATACGGACTTCGGACTTCGGTTCACAATATTTTTTTTTTAATTTGCAACAGTGTCTCGAACTTCGAACTTTCGAACTCTGGCTGGGGAATAAATATGCGCGAAGTACGCTACTTGATTATTTATAGCAGACCAATCATATTCGAGAACAAAAGCGCGGCAATTTCAAAACCGACACTTGACATTTGCATGTCACGGTGACAACTCGGTATGATTTACGTGTGTATGCCATAGCCCCCTAAACTCAACAAGCCATGGTATGACTTTATGCTCAATAATGAATATGCGTACATGGACTATGTGTATGTAACGTATATACTTAAATATACTGATATACATACGCGTGTACGTATATCTCGATATAAATACATATGTATATATGTATTATATATGCTTGTACATACTAATATATATACGCATCTCTCTATATACACACGTATTATACTTATATATACTGATATACATACGCGTGTACGTACATCGGTCTATATATATACATGTAATACTGCATATCAAGACCATGCTATCAGAAGCATTATCTCGACCATTTGCGGGTACATTCCACCTTGTAGAGTGAACTCTAAACTCTGATTTGTTGTTCTATTGCTGCTCTCTGCGCAAAAAAATCACATCGTGATATGTATTCACCGCATATCTACAGAATATTTGTACATGAGTCACAGACAGCCTCCAGACAACCCGATAAAAAGAATTTATATTCGCAGTCATGTTGTCTGAGGCCTGGAAGGAAGGCCTCACCTCCGGTGTCCTCAATAAGATACGAGATCTCGAGACCAATGTGGAACGTCTAGGTATGGTTAGTCTATTAAAATTTGAGTAATAAAGCGTAGATTGTTTTGTGTAGTAGTAGTATTGTTCTAAAGACCATGTCTCAATGGGTCCAAGATACAGACATTATACATTGTTTATTAGACTTTTCGTACTGAGAGCATGATATGTATTAAAGGGGTTGTTGATTATGGCTGGTCCCTGCGTGTATGTTCACCGATTGGTATATCTGCAGACGCTGATTCATACACGTACACTTTGTATGTATCTACATGTGTGCATTCTCATTTTGTATTCTACCGCACACGCACGTATATTATACACATAAGCTGACCAAGATATGTAGATCTTGTTTTCGAGTTCTATATACCTCTCTTTCAGCGATAAGTGTATCTGGTTGATATCGACATGAATAAATGTACTGAATCCGTCCCTTCTTGAGAGAGAGGATATGCATATGAGTGTATATTTTTATGCACATTTTTGTGCAAAAGCATAAATTAGAGCATTTCTTTTCAATTGTCATGATATTCACATATGATGGTATCTATGATTAGTACGTGTGGCGATCGTATCCATAGAAAACATGTACACAAGACCACACCAATCACTACATCTCTACTATATGTCACCCGTGTTGCTGTAGTGATACATGAACACATCAAACCGTGTCCTTCTCAGGCAAAGAGGTGAAACAGAAACAGTTCAACTTCGAAAGCGTGGAGATGGAGAAGGCGAGTCTACAACTTAAAGTCAACGACTACTGCGCACAGCTGAAGAAGTCAGAAGGCGAGGCCAGGGCTTCTTCCTCCAAATTGGCTCAGCTAGAGCAGACCCACGACCAACTCAAACGGGCAAGTCCTTAACTTTAGTCGACACGTCGTGGACGTATATGAGTAGTTTATGGGTGTATATTGGTCCTAAACATATACACATGAATATGAAGTCCACGAAGATGCGCTATAGAGACCTGGATTTAGATTATCTCTTCACGCCTGAGATGGCTTGTGCAAATCCATTCTTACCTCTGACGCGACCATGATTGAAGAATCTATCTACATTTCACAAATGCACTATTGGATCACATGCGTGCTAGTTGATCTCACGAACTCGTACAATCTCGTCTCCTATATATAATGGGAGTTATCCTCTGCTGTAACATCTCGTGTTCGTTTGGTTATCAGTTCGCGAGTGTATACTGCATGCTGTTTCGGCTACACTCCACATAGTGGGTCGGTGTGTGCGCTGCGACAGCTAGCATTGTGCACCTGTAAGTGCACGTGACCCCATTTCGTGCGCAATGCACGCACTTCACCTAAGCCCGGCATAGTATGCACAGATGCGTTCCCATGGGCATGTCTCCAGACGTGAATGTAAATCTCTATCTTTGGACCTTTATTTGTTTGTGTGTCTATACGCGTGCACGTTGATGCGTGAGTCTCTGGTTCCGTCCGTATCCGTTTGGCATAGGGTGGCGCAGTCAGAGAAGTGTGTGTAGCGGCAATGACCTTATACCTTGCCCGTTATGTGTGTGAGGATACGTGTGTGTGTGCGTGTGTCCGTATATGTCTATAGTTCTGTATATTATCGGTTTAACATGTGTGTATGCGTGTGTGCGATATGTCTATAGTTTTGCACATTATCGGTTTTACGTGCGTGTGTGCGTGTGTGCCTATGTGTATAGTTATACATATTGTCGGTTTTTTATGTATGATTCTTGTGTGTATAAATCAGTGAAGTGTGTGTTTTTGCGTATATGTTACCTGTAGGTGAAGTTGCAGTTTGCTACACTCTAGCTCGGCAATTTCCATGATAGCTATCCTTGGAGATCTCTCGAGTATTCGAGAACCCTATCATCGCCGTAGCATTCCCAGTGCCAGAGATTGGGGGCTATAAATGTCTGGTGTTATCATAGGAATATAAACCGTAGATATGTATCGCATCGTTTAGGTGATTGGACGCCACGCCGTCCTCATAGTTAGGCTGACAAATACGTCATTGCGAGTTTCCTATCTTATTTGTGATACAGCGAGCTTCAATAGTATGTTGTGGCTGTGTGTATTCTGGCCCTACCCTTCAAAAATTCTATTAGGCCTATCTCAATGACCGTTTCGATGCCACAACCAGAAACAAGAGAAGTCGGGCAAAGTTGCTACCCAGACCTATACAAAAGTACCCTACTCACTGCACCAGAATAAGTTCATTGCGAGTCTACTCACTGGCCTAGAATAAGCTCATTGCGCGTAGCACTATCTTAGTTGGTACCCCAATAGCTGAAGTCTGAGCTTATGTTCGCTCTGCATACTCAGGACTTGAGCGCAAAAGAAGCCCAGCGGTCTTGCCTCAACGACCGCTTCGACGCCACCAACGAGAAGAACAAGAAACTGGGCAAGGAGATCACAAAATTTGAATACAGTAAGTTTATACATATATATATATGTATATACTCCGCCAATCAAACACACATTTCTATGTGTTTGTGTGGGTTCAATGAGCGCCTTTTGGGTCCACATGAGTACGCAAACTATCGATGTCACGTCGACTATATCGACCTGCGTGTAAGTTCACGTGCACGTCGGACTTGGGAAACGAAGTATTTTTGTTGATGTTTAGGTATATTGTTTGTGCTTTCGTGCGTATCTATCAAATTACATTCAAATGGCTTTGATTTAATATGTAGTATATATATTTCAATAGAGGTATATGAGTGTCTTGTAACTGTATGCATGTATTCTTTCCTATTAGAATATATTTGTATATACGTGCACATACGTTTCATGTTTATGAAAATCAAGGTAAATGTCTTTAGACGCCCGTATACACAGGGAGATACATGCATGGGCTGATATCTGCCTAGAAGTATAGATCCATACACTCGTTTGCGTACGTATTCGAGAGTAGGCGAATAGTTAATCTACACTGAACAATACTGGCACATATGTACGCCGGCACATGTTTTTATGCCTCAAATTGGGTACCGCATTGAGCTATTGGTTCTAGCATGCAGTCCTACGGTTCCGTCTGTATATGTATTCAGCGACAAGTAACACACTCTGTCCAGCGACGCTCACTGTGCTCAACGCGGTATGTTCTCCCTATCAGCAATCGATGACCTACAGTCCAAACTCGCCAAAAGCACGTGTGAAATCAATAACTTGAGAGACAGTGGTGAGAAACTACGCCAAGAGAAGAAAGATGGCACCCAATCACTGCAGGAGATGATGATGAAGTTCGAGGTGGCCGAGAAGGATGTATTGAAGTGGAAGAGTGATGCAGAATCATCTCATGTACAGGTTAGCGATACTTGCTTGCCAAGAATTATATGTATCCGGTAGTGTTGTGCTGTAGCCTAATTTGATATTTGGTGTAGCTCTATTGAATATATACACAGCCGCATGTATTTAGTATATATATATATATATGTGTGTGTGTGTGTGTGTATATATATATATATATATATATATATATATATATATATATATATATATATATACATGTATGTGTGTGTGTATGTATGCATGTATGTATGTATGTATATATATATAAGTATATATTTATATATATATGTGTGTATATGTATATGTATATGTTGTGTAAATATATAGATATAATATATATATATATATATATATATATATATATATATATATATATATATATGGGAGAGATGTTCTATGAGTTGATATTTAATCCGTCGACATGTATACGAATATTTCCATGTTTGATGGTACTCTTTTTTCATTGTTTTTTGTCCTCGACCAGATGTGTGCTTGCTCATGATACCATGTCAAGCACGCTTGATCTATATGCGCTGTGTACGCAGGCCCCGATGCTCACTAATTAGAATCGGTACAAAATCATTTGGAATTGGAAATGTATGGTGTTTTTTTGCTGGGGGTTACTAGTGTGGTGACTGCATCGAGTATTCTATACATTTATGCAAATGTTTTCACAAGTTTATGGGGTCTCAATATCCGCAAAAGTCTACTTTACGATCTCAACGCATCTGTTTCGTATGTAGTCTTTTTCGTGCCAACGTCAAAACTTACGCAGATACTTAATCGATCCAATATTTTCTCAACCATTATCGTATTTTTTACTAACTCAGCTGGAAGATCTACAAAAGAAAGCCAAAAGAGATATCGATGAGGCCACATCCGCTTTGGCAAAAGAAACGGAGAGATGTCGGGTATGTATTTGCAGATTCTCGGAAAAGAGGCCATACTTTGGTATGACTTTCAGTCCTAAGATGTTTCCCCTCCAATCTTGTCATATAGTGAAGGTGATGTGCAGCAAGCACATAAACGATGGAAAGAGCGATTGAACGCCCTTCAGCATTGAATGTGTGCGCAGCAGTAATTTCTTACAATATCTAGTCCGTTAGAGAGGTGCACTATATGCATACACCTATGCTGCTTGCATTCGTGTCTCATTACAAATACGTGTGGATGTATCGGTGCGGCATTCCACAACAGGGACTAGAGAGAGAACTAGAACAGCGTGTATCATCCAGTGTCGACACCGCTAAGTTGCAGGAGCAGATCACCACAAAGGACAATGAGCTCAAAGCACTAGTGTCTGCCTTGGACATGGCACGGCGTGATGCTGAAGGTATGCACATGGAACATGAGACGGATCGACTTAGAATCAATGTGTTGTATATGTGCGTCTGTGTTACAAATATACCTGTACATGTGCGTGTCTGATAGAAATTTTGGATAAGGTCAATAGGATTCACTTTCGGCCGATCTACACTCTCTGCGTGTGCGTTGACGTGCATACAATTATGTAAGATCGTGTGTAGTTATGACCACGTGTCCAATGTTGTGCATGTGTGTGTGCTGTTTGTATGTGTATATGTAAAGTGCCGGGCGAGTTAGGTATATTTAAGTATCTGCACATGTGGCTGATTTACTGTATGTGGTTTTGATTCACGTCGCTAGACTATATCCACGTGCCTGTTTATGCTTTGATATTTGAGTGTCCTCGAGTGCGACGCAGCCGTTAATATATTCTTAGTTGTGTACATACTTATGCTTTCTGTGATACTATAAATTTTCTACGCGTATTTCACAATTCTTTTTTGTACATGAGCGTATATTGGTGTGTGCGCGTTCGTGTTATATCTACATGCGTGTGCGTGTATACTCGAGTATAGACACTTTCGCAGATTTTATATCTTTTGGTCGTTTACCCAGCATCCATACTATCTTCGTATCTTCCACCTAGGCATCCAACAAGCGCATCTGCAACAGGCACAAACAATACAAACGCTGCAGAGTGAATGCAAGACCATGACAGATGCTAGTGAGAGTGTGCGTTGTGAGCACCAAGAGGTCTTGTTTAAGGTTGAACAAGAGAAGGTCGTGATGGCCGCTACTATAGAGAAGTTGGTATGTGTAGTCATCGCAAAGCTGTCGAGTCTTAGTGATGCCAATTGTCTCGTGCTTGCCGTATTCAAGCGGTGCCAACCATCGTGAATCTGTTTTCTTACCTTACGTGACTGTTTTCTTCGTGACTGTTTATTGTGAATCTGATTTTTTACTTAACTGTTGAGCCGCTGGTGTTTCTATGTTTTTAACCGTCAAGAGTTCACATGTCTAGCGTGTTGTACGCCTTTATGATATATGAGAGCGTGCGTGGGGACTACGTCGTACCGGATGCCTGGGAGCGGAAGATGTGGTGAGTTTTAACAGTTTTGAATACACGGTCTTACAGGAAAAGGAGAGGGCGCTGAAAGAAGCGGAGAAACCTGATAGAGATGCTGTCAGTCAGCAAGCGCTCAAGCTGGACGCTGTCACCGCTGAGCTAGAGGCTTTCCGTGAAAAGTAGGTTGCAGAATACGAGTTAGTATATGTATAAAATGAATAATATCCTTCTTTCTGTATATATGTATCAGCCCAATGCTATATATTGATATATGTATGTCTATATGATTTTGTATATGTATTTGTATATGTATGTATATGCATATATGTGTGTGGCGTGTGTGTGTGTGTGTATGGTATTATATATATGCAAATCGAGTGCACGCACTTGTTCGTAGCGCAGTGGCTGAGAAGTGACATGCCACAATGCTTTCCGTGCGGAGTTTGATTCTACATTACTAAATTTTGGTGAATCACACCCAAGCTGATTAATGTTATTTTTCTGCCACTATGTACGTGGCATGTACTGGCAAAGGTGTATGGTCAAATTGTATAATTACTGACCCTGATTTTAGTTTTCATCTTGGTGGTTGATATCAAATGGTTGTACGGGTCACTGCCCCTCTAAAAGGATGTCTGCCCAATTAATGTGATACGTGTTTTCCTTCTAACCAGCTGGTTAGAGACCTTGTCATAATATCGGTTATCTGCGCTGGCTGATATACCAATTGCGATAATGCTCAAGCAACAGGCCTAGTATCCAGAAATGTGCGGAACTTATCTACAACACGCACGCTATTAAATATACACACTGTCGACTGTATTGCGTATACTCCTGTACCTATGCACCACTAATTGCCAGATGTTCGGATATATCTTTGGAGCTTTCACACGCCCAATCAGCTCTCCAGGCGGCAGAGGAAACTCACAATACACAGCAGACCGCCTTGGAGCAACGGGTGAGTGCTTGTTCGTGAATATAGGACCTTAGACGGGTTACGTGCGTGTATGATGAATTTTGATATACATAATATACATTAGTATATTCACATGTATGTACGCATATATTTGTATATGTTTATATGCTATGCTGAATTGGCTTGGGCTGAGCTGAATTTATCTGCTTGCATACATATATTGGATATAGTGTATATCTCCGACTTCACTACATAACAGAACACAGTGATCAGTTGGGTGTGTATATTTGGAACGTGTATGTACAGATATTTCTGCTAGCATGCTTATATTCGATTTAATGGATACCTTCGACTTCACTACATATCAGTACACAGTGGTATGCTAGGTGTATATATTTAGGGCGTGCATGTACGGATACGCCGGGTGGCATGGACTGTGCTGGTGTTATCAGGTTGGCGTGATTGATATGTTTTCGAGAGTGTATGTGTTGTGCCCTATGTTTTCCCTATCGCCTGGGATGAGAGAGGCTCAGTAGGAATAAAAGTCTAGCTAGATGACTGTGATACGTTACTGAATAATGATCTTCGTCCAAGTTCAAAGGACAGGTCAGGACAAGTCGGGATGGGTAGAGTTGCTTGAGGTGAATAGTATCTGAGTTTCTGATGAAGCACCAATATTGAGGGTGCAATCAATGTATGCTGGGATTGTGACTTCAACCAAAGGGCTCGAACAAGGAGCGACGGCTGTTCGGCGGTGCACGCGGCTATATTCGTTCTCAACAAATATGTGAAATTGCAGCACATGCGACACTAACGACTGGCCGACACCCATTGCACTGCACTGTATTTCGAGGGTCCGATCTATTTTTAGCTCACGTAGGCAACGTTCACTCACTGGAACCACTCTGATACTCTCCAGTCGGCCGTGATCGCAGCGCTGGAGGCCGAGCTGAAGGCTGCCACCGACAAACAAGTACAATTAGACGCCGCTGACGCAGTACGACAAGAGAGAGAAGTCAAGAAAATCTCTGCAGATTCTGAGAAGGCTCTGGCTGATATGCGAACGGTATGTATGCGCATGTGTTTATATATGTACATGCGTCGTGGGGCTTTGGGATCTTACCGGAATTAACAAGAATATACAGACATCTTGCCCCAGCAATGATTTGTATGATGATTCATTTTTAAAACACGACGAAGAGGTTAATAAACAGCAAAGCGGCAAACCATAGAACTGCATGTATTTCTGAGAATAGTAGCTACTGACATACGAACATGTGAATATGTATGTGTACGAAATCACAACCAACCACAGGAGAGGGACGCGGCTATGGAACGTTTAGACACCTCTCAGCGCGAGATGATACAGGTTGAGCAGCAACTGGCTGTGCTCAGTGCTGCCGTGGCTAATACAGAAGTAATATCACAACAGCTACGAGACAGTATGGTCGCGGCCACAGAGGCAGAGGCTGTAGCTACAAAGCTGCTGGATGCAGAGCTTGTCAAGGTATGTCTCTGCTATTTGTATGCGTGTGGCATCCGATGTTATTGTGTATTCTGATGTTTTAATTTGCATGTGGGTAAGAACTTTCTGTTGACCAGACAACTATCTTCGGTGTCATCAAACGGGAACGATCCTATAGAAACTTACAGCAATGCTACGCTATACCTTTCAATCGCACTTCCCATCCAGACCAAAGCGTTGCAGGAAAGGGTTGCGAATTTGGAGACGGATGTTGATTCTCTTAAAGAGTGCTTGGAGGGCGAAGCGGCTGAGTGCGAGCGACTACAAACACAGCTTAAACAATCGCGGGTTGAGCTGGATCGTATGAAAGTGTGTAATTATATATATATATATATATATATGTGTGTGTGTGTGTGTGTATATATCTATATCTATATCTATATCTATATCTATATCTATATGTATATATATATATATATATATATATATATATATATATATGTACGTATACACGTTTACGTTTTAGAGTTGGTAGAGCTAGAGGTGCATGCTATGTCGCTTGAATTGAGCGGCGGTCGCGTGTGCTCTGCCAGAGACACAGCTCCAAAATTTCGGTTTCACTGCCACTAATGTGTGTGGATATATGTATACCTGCATATACATACATGTCTCTAGGGAAGTATGAGCACTGATAATGGTACCAGAGGTCTAAGATTTCAACCTGCCCCAGTGCGTTCGGCCACAAGCGCGGTCAAAACAGATGTCTAATGGCTAGAGATGTGTTAATATTGCAGTTCCATATAATTCCGAGGCATCTCATAACGCGTTTGAACATTTTTCGCTGTCGATTCGTATCAGATGCATTGTTAAATATGACGCATTTTACAATACATAGGTGCACTTGGAAACGTCACAAGGAGAGTCAAAGGACTACCAAAAAAAGTTAGAAGCATTACTGTCGGACCGTGACAGCCGAATAGACACGGACAGCCAATTGGAACACCAATCAACAGTGGCGCTTAAGGAAGCCGCTACTTACAAAGAGCAACTAGGTGAGCTTGATTAATCAATATGTATTGCATGAGATAGATCGGAAGAGTCGAAGTTGTTCGGAGAGCGCCTAAGTGGTATTTGGTGGTGGCGTTTACATCTATGTCCTTGTACTTGTATGCGCGAGTGTGTATACCTGTATGAGTATTATTCACCAACATCGCAAAGAATCCTGCTTTCCGCAGTCGCAGCTGCGTGTAAAACAATTGTGCGTTGGTTTTTGTATGTATCTGTAAGTACGCTCGTATCAATTTAGTTTGCATTGCGGTGGAAAAGAGATAACCTAATCGTGAGAGCGGGTGATGTACATAATGATGCGCTTAATACGAGGCATTGCATCCTTGTAGTCGTACGAGTACACTATCGCTCTTTTGGCAAATATGCGGTAGCTGTGCATGTATGTTGTGCGAGTTCCGATATCATCCGTGTATTGTTTTCCGAGAGCACCTTCGGTTATATATCTGTACTTTTTGCTATTGGTTTTTAAAGCTACTACGAGCGGAAGGCTCTACACATACAAATTTATGCGGCGGTTCAGAATCTTCTTGGTCTATTAGTTTGGTCTATTGTTACGCTCATACGTGTGCCTGCTTGTATTGCATCTATATACTTAGCAACTCAGTGTATGAGTATGTGAGGTATTTCTCTATACATACACGTGGCTGCATTTCGTTCCGCCATATGTACTGATTTGTGGTCACATCTTGATTCTCCGCTTCTGCTCTACAGACACTCTCACAGCCAAGTACGAGCAACAGGAATTGCGCTACCTGGCCCTCATCACCACAGCTAAGAATATGGAACGTGCCAATGGTGTACTTAAGGCTAAACTGTCGGCTATGAAGAAGAAGTCCCGAGCCGATCCCATACAAACTGGTTCACAAACCTCGGATAAAACTCAGGAAACACCAGACCAGAACCAAGAAAATCGAGGCAGCTCGGCTTCAAATCAGAGCAATCAGGACAGAGGTAATAGGCAAGCTCTGGGTGAGAATAGCCCAAAAATATCGCACAGGACCAAGGAAGGGGGATCTATATCCACGGATAACAGTCGTGGTGAGGTGACTAACGATGAGAACTGCCCGGCGGTATTGGCAGCGCAAATCCACAGCAGACCAAATGCACTTACACAAGGTACTGTACTTGGTCAGACTGGAAGTAGTGATCGGAATAATGTAAATGTAATGGAGCTATTGGTCACAGTAATTAAACCGGTCGCAGCACGTGCAATACGCTTTGTGTAAGATCTATCAAACCTTGACCACTCGAATGAGCACCGTGGGTTATGAGCAACTTGGGTATCTGTGTATGTTATATATCTGTACAAACCCTTGAGTTCTATCTCCAACTGTGCATACCCCCGTGACGTCATGCTGAAACCTCTACCCTAATTTACGGATGTGCAGATGAGAACGCGATATCTGGGTGCGTCCCTAAAAGGCCTTTCACAGCGCTGCAACCAACTCCGCAACCGACAAGCGACTCTAAACGACCGCGCCCAGCCACCTGGCGGAAGCCCTTTGGAGAGCTGCCATCGTAGGCACCACGTTGGCAGCAACAATCCAGCGTGTGAATATCCCCGTACTCGCGTCTACAAGGTCTCTTGTGCGTGGTATAGTGGTATAGTGGTATAGCGGGTGCAGTCCTGATACGCGACCGATTATATAGCCGCTATCAGACTAACTGGCTCCTTCCGAGCTCCTGAGAAGTGCCTATCTAGAGGTCAGTGTGTGATCCTGGCTAAGTATACTTCTTGGGCTTACGCGCACATTTGCGCGAAGATAATTTCCTATATCTGCAATGCTGATATACTTAGGTCACTATATGGACAAGAACTGACTTTTGCGCTGGCCGCCGGAGGCCAGTAACCATAAATTCCGTAGAGTGCAAATACCAAGGATATGAAAACATACAATAAGGCAGAAGCTAGGTTGGTATCGCCGATATCGCCGGATACAAACAAAAATACAATACCAAACTTGTCCCATCTGAAAAAAAATTGTTTTCAGTGGTAGGTCAATCTGATGCAATAAATAGCGATTAACATCTCATAGTAACGTTGACCTGCTGCACAACGGGATGCATGCATGGGCTTCTCCTTACCTCCGCATAAGGGGGCTTAACCCGAGTCTCTTTGTACACTCACAGTGCTCATGTGAACAAGTACCTGCATCGATGCGCATCAAATAGGCATGACGTTCGGAATGTGTGCACCATTCTCTACCAAGGTTGCACTCCACTCTACCCCTCGATCAGTCCGATTAGCCAAGAACAGAACGTAAATGTGGTAGAGCAAAAGCATCACAGTTGTAGCCGAGAGTGATACAAAGTCACGGCAAGTATCATACTGAGGCACACAGCGAGATGACGCCTGATCGTCAAATCAGAGATATGCACCGAAGGGGTGTGTATATGCTGACCGGTTCTGATATACACAATTTAGCTGATGGGATTGAAGACCCACGAAACTTAGCATGCGTTACACAACGCATTGACTATATAAAACTATATAAAGCTATATAAAGCTCGTTCCATCACAAGTAGTCTAGTCCAGGTACGAGTTTGACCATTTGATATGAATTTCTTTTCATTTATTTTTTTGTTTATGCAGTAGCTATCCGCAATCGTGCCTCGAGCACAGATGCAATTGGCGCATTGTCTTTGATCGTCTTGATTAAATTTCAGACCGGCGGAAATTGAAGAAAGGGTAGAATCCACCTGGTCGTCCGCCTTAATTGTTAGCGGACTCTATGGCCTCTTTTTTGTGTATCCATACTATCTACTATTGTTTGCCATGTACAAATCGTGATTTCTCACCTCACCACACACCGGTCATCTTAAAGCGGTTCACTGAATTTCCAGATATCTTCTTGTATAAGTTCATATCTAACCCGTGCACTTCGGTGACGTCGGCCTCATCAACAATCGCCACAGCTGTGGAGGCCTGGTTGATAGTCAGCGTAACATCGAAGTCATTCTCTGACAGTATATCTACTGACATGAGGTTTCCCAGTGTGTCGAATTGGATATAAGCCTTCATATCCGCGTTATCTTGCGACATGCGCTTCCTGTATAGGTCGGCTAGGTCGTCCATCTTCCTTGACACAATTGGCATTTTGTTGATGTACTGCAATAGATCCTCAATTGCCAGTTGCATCCACTGCCCAACCAAAGGTGCTTGTCCACCTCGGAACTCGTTCGCCTTCACATTCGCCTGATGAAACATGTATGGATCGTGCCTATACTGTAATAGGGGTACGGTAGCTGTCTTAGCCTCGCGTTCTAGGATGGCATCACCTGTCATATTCTTACCAGGGCAACTGGGACCGTACGTTACAAAGCTGCACGCACCGTAATCGTCATAGTAGTGCGTCAAGCACGCCTTGGAGTTGCAACTGAACGCGATGTTGGGCGAATATCTGGGCATGATAAGCAAATCCGCGACGCCATATTGCTTGGCAGTTGTGATCAAGCCATGATAGGGATTTTTGGCGCTCAATTCTGGTCTGGAGTTGTCTCCGGTAACAGCGTAAATTTCATTCGCCTTAAAAGCTTTATGCAGCAGCTCGTTTTTGTTGTAAGCCTTACGTCCGGCAGGAGGGGTGCTAATATAGCTTGCAGGCCAAAGCCCAGATATCTCTGGAGTTACCAAGGAGTTTCGCGAGAAAGTCGTATTCATCGGCATGATTCCCGCCGGGGTCATCTCATTTCCCTCCCACACTGGCACGAGGCTGCCATAATCGTCCACTTCGAGACCCTCAGCAACACGTATATTGTAGCTTAACTCTGCTGTGTAACGGTCTGCATCGGGATTGCATTCCTTCTCTAGGTTATTACACTCTACTGCTTCTAACCAGTCCAGATTCTGGTGCGTCCAAGTGTGCGATACCCAATTGAACTCGTCTACGTGCTGCCTGGAGGCATTGATCAGATTATCTCTCTCGTCAATACCGAACATCTTTATGCCACCACCATTGAATGCTGGTTCCAGAGTTACCATACTACCTGCAGGTAGTATGCTCTTCAATTGTTCTTTCCACTGTACTGCAATCTCAACGTCCTCGCCTGAGATGCGGAAAATCTCTTTGGTGTCGAGTAATTGGGTGTTAATAAACCAATCGTCGATATGTATCCCCAGTGATATTCTTCGCTGCCCCAGGTATAGACCTCTCGTAACCCAATTAAACCAAACATTACCAAGAGCCAAGTTGAAGTGTGTGAAGGTCGTTGGCATGACGTAACCCGGCCTCAAATCCTCGTCGATAGCCGCGGTATTCGCACTGAATCTGAAATGCATCTCTTCTGTGCCTGCGACAGTCTTGCTTATGAATGCAGCAGGTTTACCAGTGGAGACTGGCCCTTTTGCGTCGGCTGAACGGCGTGCACTACCTCTTGCAGGATTAGCGTCAGTGAGCACCAATGGTTCATCCTCGGCTGTAACAGAGTTGACTTTAATCATGGTGACTGGTTCAGATGCCCCAGTTATCGGTGTGTCATCAATATAACGCATGAATGTGATAATTTCACTTCCTTCTAACGCAGATATTGACTGAGCCTGTAATTCATCCACAGCCCATACCCCATTGATGTTCATTACATCTGCAATGTCGGCGGCGACAGGGCTAGCATCAAAGGCTACATGTGTTGCTTTTGTCTCATCAGCTGCTACTCTCAGATAACTGGTGTCGATATCGCTAGGTGTTGAATGTAACACAACCATACGAATTCCGTACTCACTCGCGTAGGCTCGTACTTCTTCAATGTGGGGAAACCACGTATCTGTCACAACAATAGCATGCCAGTGTGGCACTAGTAGATCAGGTACTTCGTTGATGTACATATCGTATGTTGTGCCATACCCTTGCAACACGCTGAGAGGCAGTCGAGAAGAATACTCGTCAGACGCCAATAATAGTGTCGACATGCCAATAACCTGGCCCAAGGGTCTGTCATCTGAGCCAGTCTGAGATTCTAGGTTGACTAAACGAGAGTCCAATCGTGGATCGGGACTCGCCGGTGAAGGCTGTGCGTGTACACATGCCACTAAAGCACACAATGTTGCTGTGAATGATGATAGCGCCACCATATTATACTTATCTGCTGTATAACCTCTTTACTAAACTCGCAATTGTCAAACTATGCGTGAACGAAAAAGTTTGTATACCCAATACCAAATGTTTGTATACCCAATTTTTAACAGTACAAACTCTATGAGAATGAATGTACACATCACCTTGGTATTTATAACAAGTGCTTGAAAGAAGAGAAGCGAACTGGAACGTTTAATTTTTACCAGCCTGTCTGTTTACTATCAGGTTGTTATGCTTTTTGTATCTATCTGACACATATTAGATTGAAGCACCTCTCTCAAGAGCCGGTCCAATGGAACAAAACATCTTGTGTAAGGAATAAAGATTTGACCAATAACTGCCATATCGTACACACCTAAATGGCTAGATCAATCGGGAACCAGAACAAAGAAACGAATGGTGCTAACCGAAGAGTGAATTCTTTTGGCCATATATAGACCATTCTCCAATAGTTGGGTGGTTGTATCTGAGTCCCCTTTTCAGCTTTTCTTTTACTCTTTGTTCTTTATAATAAAACAATAGTATTTAGGTTTGAAAAAAATAATCGTCAAATATTTACCTCCTCAGGTGCTCTGGAGCCTCTGGCCCGCTTCTGCCCTCTCACCTCTAGTTACTGGACTCTGGTAGGGTCTGGCTCTGACCCTTCACTGAGCCTCCCTCCTGACACGCAGTGTTGACTGATGAGCACATTTTACAAATATTTTATGTATCCACTTCAGATTATTCAGATTTTATGGTAAAGGAAATATAAAAATAAACCCTTGTGTATTTGTTGATAAAATAGATGTATATATATATATATATATATATATTTTAAAATAGTAAAGGTAGTTAGAGTACTTTTTCTTTTACATTCCTTGTGTTTTGTGTAAAAAGTAAAAACACTGAACAAAAGTAAAAATGTAATTTTTTTTTTAAATATAGATTAAATCAACCAAACCATTCAGTTTCTGTTCTTCTGAATAGTCTAAACTTTCATTTTGTTCTGTGCATATTTGAATTTTATATTATTTAAAAAAAAAGAACCAACCATTTAAAAAACCAAAAAGGCTATGTACGGTCACTGTCGGCCGTCGGCCGTTGGGCGGCCTACCAGCCTCCTAAGCGTGGACGGCTGGTTTAAACATACTTACGTATATTGAAACAATTCCTAGAATCTAGAATAGTACTTTACTATTTTGTTTAATACTTAGAAATTCATTGGACAATATTTACATAAATTTCTAGCGAACCCCGGAATCCCGAATCTGATCTCATGGCTCATGCCTCAGCCCTCAGCGGGTAACTTTGCAAAAAAAAGAATGGTAACTTTTTAGCAACAAATGTGTATGTACTTGTATTTTGTTTTTTTAAATAATTATTTTTCTACAAAATCAAACAGTGATACAACTGTGGCAGTGTGGCGTCACTGGCTTCAGCAGTCACCTCACTCACCAGTCAGGCGTCAGGCGTCAGACATCAAGCCAAGGCGACAGTCGTCAACCGTGTGGTCTGTTGCGGCCTCTGGTCTCTGGGCATTGTGAGGATGTGACTGTCGATTAGGATCAATTGTATCTGAATTATTTCAACGAAAACAGTATATACCTACTCTCCCCGCATTCTCAATCCCTATATTTATACATTACGGCTTCTATATAAAATTTAATATGTATAAATGTGTATGTGTACATGTATATAGGAAATATGAATATATGTACCTATATATACATGTATATATGTATACATGTATACATGTATATATGGGTATCTCTAATATACGTTTATGCTTGTATAATATTAGATATGTATATAGGTGTATGAGTTTATAGGAATAAATATATATATATATATGTATATATATATATACATATATTACATTATATTGCATATATACATATATATTGCACATACATATATTTATACATTTTAACATATATACATATTACATATATACATATTACATATATACATTAAAATACATCTTTAACATATACATGTGCATATATTATATTATTAATATTATATATTATTACAATAATATTACATGTATATACATATCATATTATTATTGCACACATATACACGCACATGAACACTTGCACACATCATCATCATCATCATCATATATCATCATATTATTATTATGTATTATATACATATTGCATTATATATATAATACATATAATAATATTAATATGTATTAATATTATATATGTAATATATATACATACACATATGTTAATATGTATGTATTAATAATATATGTATTATTATTATAACATACATACATGCGTGCGTGTGTATGTGTGCGTCAATGTGTGCCTGGTGTGATTACATATATTATATTATTACATATATATTATATATTATTACAGATGACAAACGCATTGGCATACATGTATGTCCTCATATATTTCTCGATTTTTTCAGATATGTGACATTATGTAATATATATATCTCATTTGCAGAGACCATATATATACATACATACATATTATTATTAACGATATATTATATGCATGCACATCATCATCATCATCAACATATGCATATTATGTATTATTGTAATATTAATATATATTATTGGCTGTATTATATATATGTTATATCATGTACATATTTCATTGCTATATACATATATTGCATGTATATATGCATATACATATATTATTATACATTCATACATTATTGTTGTCATGTATGTAGTGTATATTGTGTATGTATAATATGTTATATTGCGTATTATATGGATTGCCATATATGGTATGGTATTACACATTACATAATACTTCAGGCCATTTTAACATTTTAACATATTACATATTATGTATTATATCCGCATGCATATATATGTATATATACATATATACATATTGTGTGTATAATATTATTATAATATATATATACATATATATGTATTGTTATTATATTATTATTATATATTAATATATACATGCATATATATATATAATATAACATGCACACATATTACATGCATGTACATATGTGGCCACACATGCTGTGCATGCAATGTGCATGCATACATGTGATCATGTGAATACTTCATATTTTCACACATGTTATATGCATATATGCATATATTATATATGTATGATTAAACATTGGCTATATATAATATAATAATATTATAATTATATATACATACATAATATTGGTACATACATACATATACATCCATGATATTCTCGACTGATTAATATGGACATGCATGCATCAATTATATGTATACATATATACATACATATTATACTATTGGCTATTATTGATTGTATACACTATGTGATATATGCCATCATATGCCAATATGTATGTAATAACAACAACCATCATATATATTATTATTATTATTATGTTGGTATACATTATGTATTATTGCATTATATTATTACACATGTTACATACATGTAGCCATATTATTATTATATATGTATATGTATATTATTGTTATGTATGCATTAATATTATGTATTACACATATTGGCTATGCATATTATCATATTATATGTATTATATATTATTATTACATATATTATTGCATATTATTATTGCATTGGCTATGCATTATTATTATATGGTAATGTTAACATATACATGCATTAATATTATTATTGTTTATACATTATATTATTATGTTGATACATATTATTATTATTATTATACATACATACATATATTATACATATGCTTATTAATTATTATATTATTATTATTATTATTATGTACAATATATTAATATTATTATATACATATTATTATATATCTATGTATATATTATATATTACATATGGCTATTATATATTATGCATATATATATTATATATTATTATATATTATTACATATTGATATCCATATACATATATTGCGTGCGTGTGTGCACCTGTGCGCGTGCGTGTGTGTGTGCGTCTCTCTGTGGATGTGTTTCTGTTTATATATATATATCTATATGTATATCTATATAAGTGTATTTGTAGATACATGTATGAAATAGTCCTAATATTAGCGTATATATATGTACACCGTGTGTGTATGTATATGTGTATAGAAATGGATACACACACATCAATATATATATATATATATATATATATATATCTGTAAATAAAATAACATGCATATATATATATATATACATGTATGTATATATATGCTTTAGTATATATATATATTCATATATCTTCATATATATATATATATATATATATGTGTGTGTGTGTTTGTGTGTGTTCGTGTGTGTGTGTTTATTTATTTACATACATGTAAATCCATGTATACCGTATAGTAATTTTTACATATAAACATGTATATGTGATGTCGCTGCTGTCTGAAACGGTAAGGAGATGTTGAATACTTGCAATGTATCTAGTATTCGAATTCCAACAAAAGTCTTTACGTAGGGATATAATGATAAAGACAACAAAGTGCCACCGAGCCACCTAAGACAATATACATGCGTAAGCACCAGCAAAAAAATGACCTTTTATGTCTAAATTGATGTGTATGCATAGGTTTTCCCAAAACGTCACAACATTCATTGTATAAATAAACGTTGATTCTGTTTATTCATGGATGATCAACAATAGAGCAGTTATAGTTCAAATGAACCTACTTATCTCGTCGGGGGTACTCAATCGTGTTATGCTATCATTTAAATCGTGTCAATAAAGCATGACAATATAATAATACAATGGTGCCGACCGAATTGTACATGGTCTTCAATTGTATAGATCAGTAATTATATAATTGCTGGTGATGATGAACTGATGACCCCCGTATTAGTAATTGGTATGCGTATTTCATAGAATCCCTTGCGAGTCACCCTTTGCCAACCAGTATACCATGGTATCGACCGGCGATCTTCGAAATTCCATGGAGGGGCAGAATTGCTTCGCCGGCTACTTCACAAGGATGTATCTAAATGTGTATTTTGCTCACAGTAGCTGTAAAGAAGTTACGCATCTCAATATCGAACACGTTTGTTCCCAGAGTACACATACCACGACCACCCTTGGCTACAAATACCGCTTTGTTACTGTAGGTATCTCTAGTATGCTCACAAATTTTCGAAGATAATTAAGTTTGAACACAGTTGTCGCTGCCTAAAATATCGAAACAGCTCTATGTGACCTCATATGAAATTAGTTGTACTAGACAGTACAGTGCAGTAGAAATAATATACCTTTGGAATGGAAACACTGCACCGGTTCAATCCGAAATTCAAAAGCACTCTCGTCTGTGCAAATAATACCCCACAGCACAGCTATCCATTGTGCTGATATGCTAACTCACTGAACGACCAGCTGCTCATACCCAATACGTACTAACCAATCATTCTCAAAGGTTGAAATCCCAGGCACCCACCAGGTGTCGATCTCGATATTACATCCCTTCCTTTATTTACCACCTTGTACAGATTATTTGTCGATTGATCTTATTCATTGAACACGGATTCAATTACCCGGGTCGAAGTCATGACAAGCGTTTGCTTCTTCTCAAGTTAATTAATTAGTGAGGAGAGGTATAGCCGCTTGCACTGCACCGAAGAATCCTACGGCATAGCCGGCGACTGTGTACTGTGCTTGTAATGTGTCTACTGGGGCTTTCGCTGCACTGAGAGCAACGTAGACAGCACTGTATGGCGTTGTGTCGTTGTTGCCCATCGCGATAAGTGCCCAAGCTGTACAAATAATATAAGCAAATATAGTATGTGTTTACACTGTAGGCACGGACGAAGTCGAACCCAATTATTTCACCCTCGTGAAAGGATACATATCGGGATAACACTCCTTGTCTTATATTGTAAAGCAATACATAGTCATTGGCATACAACACTGGGAATCGTGGAAGTAGCATATCTGAAGATTGAACGCAGAAACAATTACATATTGCCAAATTGATCATCCGGCCCCGACTGCATTCAAAAAACTCACAACCAGTTCATCAAAATATTTCCCGTATGCAAGATGACTCATGTTCACATACCAGTTACAATGGCAGGTACGGGATCCTGATACTTGTACGTGGTGTATAGAGCGATGCCGACAGCAGCGAACATACTAGCCCACGCTATGTACATCTGAGCCTCGTAGGAAAGTCCAAGAGCGTTAGCAGCCATGTTGACGTTGATAATAGCAGCACAGTTCACCCAGGCGGAGTGCAGCGAGAAGGCCAGTTGCGTCAGCCTGAGCGTTACATTGCGCACTGTCAGTCCGCTGTCACCGCCACTGTGATTCGAAAGAGGAAATATTATATCAAGTATGTACAATCTTTTTACATGGGAGCTGGATACGGAGGTGCTATCAGACAATCATAGTGCTAAAAGATCCTTCTGGAGTGACACTGGTTCGCTCACAAGTTTTTTTTTTGCACATGGATGCATGCATCGTTTTGGTTATGAAAGGAACTTCGTTCATACTTACGAATTCACGATTTGCTCAAATACAATCAGGAATTATACAAGCGGACACATAGCTTCGTAACACGACACCCTATCTTGAAATGTATACATCAACAAGTGCTAATCGAATAGATAAAAACACGAGTTAAGGGCCAATTTGTTGACAAACAAGGTCCACTATGGTCTAGCGAGTTTAGATCAGACGCCCAATTGCATTGCATAAACACGATTTCACTATATAGATAAATAACCAGACAGAACAACAAGCAAAGCAAATGATCGAATTCCAGTGCTTACACCCAGTACTATACCTCTGCCACATACTATATCATCACACCAACAGAATACACTCCAACGAGGTCGACATAAATATAAATGTATTGGACTGCCATAACTACAGGCAAAATGACTATATCAGAGACACCTTCCCTCGTCAGATAACAAACCACGTAATACTCACAACCTATCTATTGTTCGCGTGAGCAGTGTAGTGACAGAGGAGAGGTACAGCCATAACGATATCATAAAAACAGCTAGCCGCCTGCGCCAACACACCTTTGAATTGCCGCACTCGTAGCATACACCTGACGCATACAGTAGGCGATTCCCATCATAGCAACTGTTGACTCCACAATGCGATTAGCACCGAAGATGAAAGCCCAAGACGCCTGCAAGAGACATGCGGCACTCCAGTACACACTGCTCTCGCCTAATAGAGCTGTGACGGTGGTGCCTGAGGGGGTTTTCTCGGCATTGTTGGCCACGATGACATCGTATATGGTGGCAGCACCCTCTAGCAGAAAGATGGGTCCCCAAATAGAGAAAGCGTACCCGCTGTTGTGTACGTAGTTAGTGTACGTGTTATTTACGTGGCCTGAGACCTTTCAGCCGTACAAAGACGTGCTGTCTGTATAATGTTATACTTCGAAGCACTATACGTGGGCTTCGGCCCGGAGGCTAGAAACGACCATTTTCTATTTGCAGAAGTT
Organism: Sphaeroforma sirkka; assembly: GCA_001586965.3. NCBI lineage: Eukaryota > Ichthyosporea > Ichthyophonida > Sphaeroforma > Sphaeroforma sirkka. The sequence continues at coordinate 6,378 of LUCW03002443.1, read as the reverse complement.
GATTTTCCGGTGAACAATATACACAATCGACCCCACCACAACTTTCTGTGCATGCTGTGAACCTAACCTCGACATTGGCATTTCAGTATTATACAGATATGTACCGTTGGATTTCGAATTATGTATGATAGAACATCACATCTGAAATTCACAGGTGATTCAGAACAACTAAAATGAAATAAATTAATTAGAATATGAAACATTTGCTAGGGCCATTGAATAGCACGGAAGTACAAATGTGGCGCATACTTTTCTACAAAATGATTCGTTACACGGATTTTGAGAGAATATGATCTGCGACTCGTACATAGTTACTTAGCATGCGCAACTTTCAACTCAGCTTGGCTTATAATCGTGAGTAGCATACCTGGGGGTGACAAGCGTGGGATACTTGGCGGAGATAGATTGGTTCGACACAAAGGTGGCACCAAGTATGTTCACCGCAGAGTGCTTTGAGGCACCAACCACATATGTGGCCAGGGTATTCACAGCGAAAGAACTCGCATTGATGATCTGTATATAGACCACGCCCGAGGTGAGGAAAAAAGTTGAGTTGAGCAGGAAATCGAGCTATTCTTCAGCGCTACTCGTTGAATAGCGGGAGATGCTACACAGATCGATTCCAGAGAGAGGCACGATAGTAAGGAGGAATCGAGCGCGAAACAGGCTACATGTGCTGTGTGTCTATGGAGCAGCGTTTCACTGGGAAAGTAGGCTATTTACATCACATTCAACTGGGAATTTTCGTATTCGAGTTTTGAATTGAATGTAAACTCCCACATAAGATCGTAAGACAAGACACTCGCGGCCATAATACTTTTGGGGCATTTGCACGCCAGACATCGTTGAGCACGGAAGCTCAGACAAGTGTATACACTCGGCCACGTGTATAGTTGTGACTTACCCACCTTTCTGAGCTACAGCTAGTTAGTACACAGAAAATCAAATGCGGCCTTCTATTCTATCATACACCGCTGCCAAATTGGTTCGTACACAGATTACGAATGCACAGGAGCAGCAAATTAGACCAACGCAAACACAAGTAAAAACATAGAACAGCAGGGGGTAGTGAGGTAGTTACCTTCCAAGAGAGACCTAGATGCGCCATATTGATTTATGTATATATATTCCTGCAATTCAAAGCACGATAATGATCATGTGTCTGATTATAATTAATGTTTTAAATGATTGAGCACTGCTAACTTTAAATACACGTTGGCTTCGCAAGAACTCTGTATTCTCTTCTTTTTCTTGTGTTGTTGATATTGAAGCTGCTTGTCCTCTCACACTTCTGTGTTGTTGGCATTCTTTTCGGCTATTCTATTGTTTATCATTGTTGCACAAATGCGCAGTCGTGCGTTGTTTATTTCGAGTCAGCAATGTTTCCTTTGAGGGCCTTTCATTGGCTACGGCAATCATGCCCATCATAATATGGCTTTTTATTCTTGCTTTTTTGGGTTTTACAAGTTTTGTCTTTTGTTCTTTTGATCTTCTTCAGTTTTCACTGGTTTCAGGTGTACTTTTTATTGAAAACAATAGATGCAGCAAATCAGCAGCACACGCGAAACAAGGTAACTAGCAGAACTAAGATAGCTCTAAATCAAACAAATAAAATGCCCCAATACACAATAACCGTTGCAGTGATGTTTACAGTTTATACCGAATGCTCTGGAAAATATGATCAAACCAGAACACCAAAGTCCGGACATCATAGCAGAAATATGATGGGGTATCGAAGATTGTATATACCACATACCACATACAACCCATATTTGTGCTTCTAAATTACGTTGGTTTCGAGATCTTTAGAAGGTATGCTACTAATATACGAATTGAAATTAATAGAAGGTATGATACTAATTTTAATTCTTCGCGTTGAGTTCATTAGGGGGAACGATTCTATTATGTTTCTTCCAAGACTGAAACGGGTATTATCATGCGCACTTGTGTCGAGGCATTGTATTTTTGGTCGACAATTCTCAGGAGTAGCCTATTCCCGATACCTTCTTGTGATAGTACAATTATTATAACCTCGACTCAAGTGCCGACCTCGAGGCAAATGAAAAGATAAATATTGCTGTAGTATATATATATATATATATATATATATATATATATATATATATATATGTGTGTGTGTGTGTGTGTGTGTGTGTGTGTGTGTGTGTGTGTGTGTGTTATTATTATATATGTATGTATGCATGTCTATGTATGTCTATGTACATGTGTGTGTGTAATGTGTGTATGCGTGTTTTTTTATGTGTTGAAATATGAAATTATATTTAAATGTGTGTATATATCTGTAAGATATATGTATTATATATATATATATATATATATATATATATATATATATATATATATATAACTGTGTATTATGTGTGTATGTATGTGCACATATTTTATATTATACATCATAATAATATATATATATATATATATGTTATATATATATGCGTATATATATCTATATATATGTGTGATGCATGATGGGTGTTGTGTGTTGTTGATTGTTGGTGTCATATGTATAGTATGCTGCATATGTATGTATATGTGTATGCATATGTATTATGTATATATATATATATATATATAATATATATATGTATATACATGGTATGTATGTGTGTATGCATGTTTTGCGTTTGTTTATGTAATATGTGTAAATGTATAATATATATATATTATAATATATATATATTATATGTAATGTAGTATGCATGTTTTGCGTTTGTTTATATAATGTACGCATGTATATGATATATATATGTATTGATGTGATGATGCATGTGTGTATGTATATGTATATATGTATATATAATATATATATATATATATATATATATATATATATATATATATATAAATGATGATATGATAGATATGATTTACATAAAGAAGGAATGCGTAATATTGCAATATTGTTGCCAAACCAACTACATGTTTTTTCAACCAAGGAACATATATATGTTTGTATATATATATATATATATGCACATGCGTGCGTTTGTTTCTGTTTCTCAATATGTGTTTGTGTTGATATTATATATATATATATATGTATGTATGTAATATGTGTACAATGTATATGTATATATCATCGATCATTTACGTTTCTATGCATATAAGCGGCATATAATATATATAATATTATGTAATATATATATATATATATATTATAATAATATAATAATATATATATGTAATATGTAATGTGCACGAAAATATACATACACATATGCATATATTCATGTTCATGTATGTTTAATATATATATATGTGTATATATAATCAGGCATAGAAACACACACATATGCATACAGCATTATGCACTGCATATGTAATACATATAACGTATGCACATACACACGCACACATATATATATATAATAATATATATTATTATATATAATATGCCTATATTTTGCCTGCATCACAATATATATATGTTTTGTTTGTGTGTATGTTTTGTGTGTTTTTGTGTGATTATAGCATATATATATACATAATATATAATATGTATATATAATATGGATATATACATGCATCAACATCTTATGTATATGCATTCATCCATTTATATAGTCACACGTATATATATATGCATATGTATATGTGTATGCATATGCATGTGCATGTTTATATGTATATGTGCATATATATGTATATATATATATATATATATATGATCTATATATATTCTTATATGCCTATATGTTTGTTTGAAATGTGTGATCAGATGTACATTGCCTCGTTTATTTTATACAACAATCATATACAACAAAGTGAATATATATTTTTCATATATATATATATATATATATATATATAAGTTTATGCGTATGGGAATGCGTATGCTTGTTGTTATGCTTATGCTTTTGCTAGTGCTGATGCTTATGCATACAATTGTATATATATAAATGCATATTTATATTTATATATATATATATACATATATATATATATATATATATATATATGATATGTGATGATGATGTATGTGTGTGTGCGTATGTATATATATATACATATGTGTGTACGTATCTGTGTGTATATTTTTTGTGAGATCCTCTCATATATATATATATATATTCATATATATATATATACATGTATATCTATATCTGTATCTATATCTATATCTTTATCTTTATCTATATATCTACATATACATATAGATATACATATTTGTATTCGACATATATAAAGAGAGAAATGTGTGTGGATGTGGATGTGTGTGCTGTTTATGTGCGTATATGAATATATATATATATATATATAGATGTATATATACATATACATATATATATATGTTTGTAACTTTATTTATGTTTATGTATATATTTTTATATGTAGAATCAGGTGTCGTATGTATATATGTGGGTATGTTTTCATATAATTACATGTATTTATATTTATACTGATATGTGTGTGTTTGTTTGTGTTTATGTGTATGTGTGCAAATGTATATGGGGATATGTGTACATGTTAATTTCACATGAATACATTTCCATACTCTTCCGATGCTATTGAGACTGTGTGCATTTGGGACAATTGAACATCAAACTGATATTTGCTACCCGCTCACATTAGTTTTCTATACGTATCTTAGTCTTATATTAGTCTAGAATTAGATCTACTCTACTAGCCTATCATGGATCAGGTGTGAGCGCCAGGTAGCGAACTATATATATATATATATATATATATATATATATATGTAAATATATCGGTTGGTTGATGAGCGCGTTGATTTCAGCGAAGTATTAGATAGGGAGTCACGTGCGTATCTGTTGATTCTCTTATAGCTCGTACTTGCATTTTTCTACTTTTTTAAACTATTTCATTATAATTTGATGTGATATAAAGAAGGGATGGAGTGCTCAGACCTTGTAGGTCTGGCCGTATATTTTATAATTTAATTGCAAATTGTACGTATTATTAAAAAAACCTCAATAAACGCTGCTTTGAATGACAGGCCGTTACATAGGCTATTATTTTTTGCATTCTCGTCCGTGTCGTATTGTATAGCATCAAAGTCATCGACTAACTTCCCGCTAATCGTGGACTGAGTTAGGAGTGCTAGAATATCACATCGTACTTGGTATTATCTCACCCCATGACCAAAGGTAGCAGATAAGCCGAGCCTTGTCGCATCCTTGGAGGTACGTGAAATGGTTAGGATTGGTGGTTTCCGGAACTCTTAAACCACATCCCCACGCTCCATATCCACAATAGTAATCATCTGGAGATGCTTTGATGCCGAGCAACACATTGACGTCTAGACCCAACATTGCACCGGAACTGCAGTGCTCAGTTAGTTCTGTAACGGGGATGGGCAGGGAATTGACAAAACGTCGGCGCTTAATATCTTCTTCTGTAAGACCCTCGTATTTGGAAACTGTTTGTCTCATCAAGTCTGCTAGGTAACCGTCACCCTTGATTATTCCCGGTTCAATCTTCTGATCGTTTTCAAATGCGTTATTGAAAATACCCAATACCTTTGCCAGTCATCGTGTTCGGGGGGGCAAGAGTCCAAAACTGAACGCTTCTGCCTTGCAATACTCATCATCGCCACAAGCACCGGCTGATTGGTTACATTCGAGCCCTAACAAACTGCAAGCGAACAAGATATCATTATCAGTGCTAAGGAAGGAATGCGACCATTCTTCTACAGGAGGCAATCGGCTTATATTCTCAAGATCTTCAAAGTAGGACGGTGTTTTGTCACGTAATGACAAGGCGTGAGCATTGGTGGCATCTCGAACAGATGTCACAAACAAATAAGTAGCACCCCTCATGCATAGCATATCTTCATCACAGATAACTGGTGTGTCATCACGTTCCAACAAATACTCTCGCGGCTGTCGTTCGTTCGGCAGTGGTTTGTCATCTGAATCTCGAAATTCGCCAAAGTAATATAAATCGAATACAGTTTCGAAAAAAAATCGAGCGGTCTCGTTCCTACCATCATTGCCGCAAGTCCAGCATAGCCACAGCTTTCAACTCCCGCTTGGTCGATGAAATTGATTGCTTTAGTTCACTATCGAAATTATGTTGGAACGCTGGGAAAGAAAATGCACTTGAATACACAGTGTTAAACCCAGAATTCAAAATTGAGCACAGTTATATTATATATATATATATATATATATATATATATATATATATATATATATATATATATATATATATATATATATATATATAAATATTATATATATATATATATATATATATATATATATATATATATATATATATATATATATATATATATATATATATATATATATATATATATATATATAACTGTATATATAAATATATAATAGGCTGGTATTGTAAATCTAATCCTAGAATAATATGAGATTAAAA
>LUCW03002441.1:10000-27313 GCA_001586965.3 Sphaeroforma sirkka | reverse complement strand
TTGCTAATTGTCTTTTTTACCCTTTCAAGTTTCAACAGTGTTTCAAGTTGAACTTAGTATGTACACAATTTGGTCAATTTGAGGTTTCACTGAAGACTATTTCACTGCTTCAACTTTGTCTTTCTTTTAACTTTCTTCACAACTCCATCCGCTTATGATTGAAGTCGAAAAACACTGTAAAGCAAACCTCAACCCGAACCAGTTCCCAATTCTGGCCTTTGGGCCGCTCATGCGAGGCTTTAGCAACTAACTAAGTATTTACTATCAGTTTACGACATGGAAGATAATCTCGATATACATATTAAAACTGTCAAGCACTTACATTTCGGTACTTGTAACCTTCTGAGAATCTATTCTTATAAAAAAAACATATACCACATAATGCCCCATAATATTTATCTTTCGTAGATTTTTAAACATTTAGCCAGACAAATGACGTAAAAAAACAATCTAGAGTAAGTGAGTAAATTTTTGCTTTCCAGATAACTCCGACTTAAATCAATATTGAAGTAAATCATAAACGGATTGAGTCGTGCTGAAATTGAGAAATTCCCAGAGCGGCTTCAGCCTTTTTAAATGATCAAACTAATAACTATGTATTTACAATTTCATATAGTTCATAGCACATACTAAGCTCTAACTTGAAACTTGAAACACTGTTGATACTTGAAAGGCTTTAAAAGACAAAAGTGTGTTTCTTTCAGTTTTATCATGAGGCGCTGAGTGAGAGTCTGGAGGCTGGTCTCTGGATCCTAATTTGCACTGCCGCTATCCCTCTATTTTCGTGCATCGATTTATTTTATTGGGGGTTTTTTGGTGACGAGTTATAAACTGACAGCAAATAACATCTCAGACCCTACATTTCGGAAATACCATGTAAAGACTACACCAAATGCCGTATAATATCGCTTGCTTCCGTACAAAGTTTGGTAGACACATGGTATGTATAAATAGAGAACGTCCAGCATCACAACTCACATACCTCTCATTTAGACAATCAAGACCGTGATTTGCAACTAAACAACATGAAATTCTACAGTACTGCTCTCCTAATGGCCGCCGCATCTGCCATGGCGATGGTTGCTTCACCAGCTCCTATGGAGCATATGTGCTCTTCGTTCAACAACAATGGCAAGTGCGAGGGTCTAAACAAGCAAATTGACACCAGCCTGCACTGCAATTTGAGCGGCGATGACAAGTGTTCCACCTCCTACTGTTGCAAGGATAAACCCGTGGATGATTATAAAGGCGACAAGATGAAGTGTTCTCAAGATACGAACCAAGGCAAGTGCAAGAGCCTAGGCAAGGATATAGACAAACACGTGACCTGTTACAAATATGGTGACAAAAAGTGTGCCAGCTCTCACTGTTGCAAGGATATGAAGTAAGTTGATACCGACATTGAAAAAGAACGAAGAAGGGTAAATGCGGTTGAACACGAGTTCACTGAAACTTTAAGTTCAAGGGAAAAAAAGGCCAGACACTGTTACGACAGATAAACGAGCTCACAAATCTTGTAACTGTCTAGTATTATAGTCTACTGAAAATAAAATGCACACGCAAAATAACATACTCTTCGAGGGTACTTGTCAATACCTGCACATAAAAAAAATCAAATCAACATTATTTATATCTCGACGGACAAATATGCCGATTGGATAAGAAGTAATGTGATGGCGATACTAATGATATAGATTAAGATGACGGTCATGATTCAGAATGCTTGAACAGTACCAGCCAGGCGAAATGCTTTTTTAAAATATGAATGAGTCGGCTGGTAAGGTCTAGGGTAAAAAAAACCCAAAAAAAAACCAACGGTATTTAAAAACAACTATTGGGCGAGCGCATGCTTATATCATCAGGGAAATCGTTATTGTGAATATAACTTCTCATTTAATAGTACGATATTACAGTCTGCTGTGAATAAAATTCACAAAATGATATACTAATTAAGGATACTTGTCAATAGCTGCAGAGAACAAATACAATTCGATAATATTTATATCTTGACGGACAATTGTGCCGGTTAGTCGTTTTTTTAAATAGCTGTAGCTTCACTTCGCTTACCTGTGTGTTTCAATGTAAAGATATCGGCACGTCTTGTGGTTGTCAGACTTTGATGCCAAGTGGCATACTAAGGATTACCGCAGAATCCACTCAGTTGCCTTGTATAAAAAGGACCAACTTGACAGTTCGAAGACAAGAGATAGTCGCAAATGTTTATAGAAGCACGCCAACATGAAGTTGGCTGCGTAGCAATTTGGACTTTGCTATTACAACCAGTTATTTCAACCCAAACCAGCCCTCGCCAGTGGTTACTAGTAGCATAGGTTTGTTTCTGCTAGTACATTGCGTAAGAGATATATCCATATATTATCATATGACATGAAAAGTGACAGTAGGTTATAAGCTAGCGACATTTACGGTGCAGATATCCTTCACTTAAAAATAGTGAGTAGGTCACAAACCAGCAATACTTGCGTTGTAAGTGGTTTTTTACACTTCAATACTCATGAACGCTTACAGTTTTGGAGTGACATTTGCGATCAGCATCACACACATGAACGCATGCCACCCTCAGGATCTTTATATTTTTTATTGTAGCTTATTAATTTTGGCGGTTGGTGTTTTTGCTACGATGTGTTCTCAAGAATCGAGGAAAAGAATACTGGATGATAGGCTTGGATACGTGATTATGTGTGAATTTGAGCAGTTTGACATACACGAGACAAAGACTAGTAAACCCGGGTTGAGATCTTTTATGTCGACTTGCACAAGTAGAAAACAAAACTTCTGGAAATATATTGTACTAATGTGTCTCAGGAAATAGACTAGTAAAAACCTGGGATGAGATGACATATTGTCTGGTTGCACAAGTAGGGGACAAACTTTTGAAGAATTAATTATTATTGTGCCTTAGGTAAAAGGCATCTAGTAAAGGCACGAGATGACTTCATGTCTAGTTGAACAAGTAGGGGAGAAAACCTCTAAAGTACAATGTGTCTGAATGTACTATTATGCTTCTCAGGAAATAGACTAGTAAACCTGCGATGAGATGACTTTTTGTCTGGGTGCACAAGTAGGGGACAAAACGTCTGAAGATTTATTAAAGTACTGTGTTTCAGGTAAAGACGTTGAACAAGTTGATGTTTAAAACTTCAAATATCTAAAATGTACTTATGCGTCTCAGGAAATATACTAGTACACCTGCGTTGTGATGACTTTATGCCTAGTTGCACAAGTTGATGCCAAAAACTTTTGAAGATTTAATGGACCAATCGGCCTCAGGATTCGAGATCAGTTCTTCATCGGGTGTAGTTCGCAATAAGCTTTCGATAACCCGAATGTGCATACATTTACAGATGTGTGTTTTCTCATAGTCAGATTCTATACTTCTGTTTTATCTGGACTCGCGACACTCGCTTCAACATTCAAGATGTCCGCTGAACTAGACCCGTCTTGTCTAGCAGGACTTGTGGCGTATCGCAACTTCTATAGCTATCGCCCATTGGCATCACTCGTCGCCTATACCATTCACTGCGAACGAGCATTGTGGGGCTGTGGACTCACTACCCGCTTGGCGGTCAATGTAGCTGCCTTTCCTCGTACACTCACGGAAGCTGCCCAGTAAGTACCACAGCTGGCGCACCAGACACCTGCATATAACAAATCGCTCGGTGTAATCACCCCACCTCATGTGGCCACCACCGATGTATCCATCACGCACAGACGCTCAATAGAGTGATATATCTCGCCTCTTCAGAGGTTGGTCCTCCTGCCTAGCGCAGCGTATACCAGTACCATTATCAACGTACCGCCACGGAGCGACCTTGACCAGACACGTAGAGTGTGCCTCCACAATGTTCACCCATTCGAAGCCTCTCCCACTGCAGAACGCCCACGACTAACAGCTCGCTAGTCCAGGACCTCGGCTACGAGAGCATATCTCTCCCAATTATCATTCACAGGACATGAGCAATGGCTGTTCGTCTGTGTAGTGGACGATACTACATCTGTGGCATGTGCTCAGGGGCTTTGAATGCCTCGCAAACACTCCACGCTGACATCAGAAGGTACTGCAGTATCCATTCGCGTACAAAGCGTGCATTGGATGACGCACACGCCTCTTGACTAATACTTACAGGGTCTGCATGGGACACATACACACATCTGGTACATTGGCGGGCCTTGTAGGGTCTAATCCGGTCTGTGATATTTCAGGTACCCAGGCAAATGCGGCCAAGTGTCTGCCCGCTTTCACATACATTCACGTATGAGAGTCCATTATATATATCTCTGAGAAGCCCATGACACGTGCATGTGTGCACTAGGTCCACTTCATTGCTCCTCGGGATTCATGATGTCAGCCGGATACTCGTGCTCTAACTCCCACAGCTGCATCTTCTGCTGCCTCGTAGCGATTGACTTCCACTTGTTCGCCTTGTACGTTGTATCCGCCGATGCCTTGGAATCACCGGGGCCCTTACTCTTGTCTTCTGGGACAACCGAGTCCTTTTCACGGAGTCCAGGTGCATGCTCACCCTGGTACATGGCCGTACAGTAGAACCTATCTGGGTTGTCCCTTAATTCTCTCGTAACTGGGCTCTCTTTCTCCAAGCCCAATAATCGGGACAAATCTGACCCAATAACCACTATGCGGCCGTCGGGTGCGAGTCTCTCCTTCGCTTGCTCGAAGAAGCGTGGGTAGAGGTCAGGCGGGAAACTCACAGCCATGTCAAACGATCCTGTGTATTTGAACAAATAAAAATAGGCGTATTCCGAGGTTTGTGGATGTCCTGATAGCGCTCGAGCATCCCAGTATTTTAGTGTAAGTGGAACTCCACATGCCGCGACTGCATGAGCACAGACGTTTGGTGTGGTATGCCCTTGCTACAGTTACTAGGTAGATAAATACAAATAAGTGTGTGCTATGGCAGGGTTGCTGCTGCTCCTGTGACTGGAAGAGTATACTCGAGTATACTCGCAGACGTTGCGATTCAAGTGCTGCTTCGATTGCAGGGTTTTCAGGGTTTTAGAACAGATACCATATGCGGTGCAGGTGCAATACCCAACTGCTTGGCGTCGCAACTGTGTTTACGGTGAAGCCATGATGTTTCGAGTGCCATACAAGCAGTCGCAAAATAAGCCCTAAACCCAAAAAATCGGGTACAGGTCTATTGGCATTGCTAAGATTGTTAGATTTTCAATCATTGCGATGGTACAATTAAAGCCCAGAACAACAGACAAGACAACAACATACGCGACCGACTGCTTATAACAACTGGAAGTTTTGCATATACCGTTGTACCAGCATCAGTATATGTGGTTGTACTAGCATCGATATATGTGGTTGTACTAGTACCAGTATATACATGTTCGTACTAATATCAATATATAAGTGGTTGTACTAGTATCAGTGCCACTAATGAAGCTATGCAAACCCACAACCCACCCATAAAATGGTACAGCATGCTTCGTTGTAGCTGAGTAAAAAGTTACAACGGACGTGGACAAGAGTTTCAGCTGACTTTGATTCGCATCCATATGGTATACTACATATACGCACCTTGACACCTAATATAAAGGCAATTTTCAGACCACAACGTACATATATATATATATATATATATATATATATATATATATATATATATATATATATATATATATATATATATATATATATATATATATATATACATACATACATATAAATACAAATACATAAATGTATAAACATATATATATACATCCATACATGCATACATGCATACTTACACACACACACATATATATATATATATATATATATATATATATATATATATATATGTAAAAGAATATAAGAATATAAGAATATATATTCAATAAGATGTTCAGAACACAACGTACCGCGGCTGTGATCAATCCCAGTAATATCGGGCAACCAAGGCGCGTTGAAGACAATAAGATCATACTGTGGCAGCGGAAGGGGCTCCAAGAGGTCACCACAGAACACCTCTAATGTCTTAACAGAGCGCTTGCGAACAATCTGTTGCAAGGGCAGATGTTTTTAGGTTTTTAATAGCACGTACCCATCTCCGCAGTATGAATTCCTTGGACCGGTAGGGAAACGTATGCACAACCACGCACAATACAGATACTATGTTATACGGATGGCAGACGCACGCATATGATATGGCCAGCAAACAGGTACATACCTACTATATCACTCCAAGCAAGCAGATACACTTCAGCTGTATCACTGCTCATGTGGGGAGTGTGCTGCTCAGCTGCAGTCTAGTGTATGCAACAACATACAACAGGTTTTCCGATGCGTTAATCTACATACATGGCTTAGGTACACGGCACACACATCATTCAATAACTCGAGGAAAACTCCACAAGCAAGCAATGTACACACTGGCAAGCAATGTCCACACTGGCAAGCATACAGACGCACGGTAGTGTAGGTATGTGAACTCAGTCGTGCACACGACCAGCATACTTCCACATCTCGGTGTAAAATATATACATGTTTATACACATAAATGCATGTTTCTATGTATATGTATATGTATATGTATATGTATATGTATATGTATATGTACAAGTAAATACATATACACATACATATACGTATATATATATATATATATATATATAAATATGAGATATATATATCAAATGTTAAAAAATATCGTTCAAATCTCCGAGGGACTCACCTGGTCTGCTCGCAGACTCTCGGTCGCAGCAGGATTGATGTCAGTTGCATGCACTAGCTTGACCTATTTGAGAAGTTATTATTCATGAGAAGTGATCTGCATGACTACTTTGGTCCTCATAACACATATACATGTACATATACTATAAGTTATTATTAATGAGTGAGAAGTGATCTGGATGACTACTTTGGCCCTCGTTACGCATATATATATATACATATTATGCATATTTGGAGTACACATGGATGTGTTTAAAAATGATACAATCAGGGACACAGACATCACACAAGTGCACAAATGCATACAAGCACAGACAAGTATCTCACAGAAACTGTAAACGTTTATACATACCTATCATAGGTATAGATACACTGCGACACACCCACATGTACTAAGTACGCACCTGTACACATGAAAAAGAGTTCTGAATAACTGATAGGATATACATGAGATTTACAAACAAATGTATACGGACGTGCAGACGTACATTCACACCTTTGGTAAATACTCATGAAGTTACATTGTTGCTCAACTTTCAGACTCATGGATGGACTCTCATGGACTGACATTCAGGTTTATATATAGACGCTCATAGACATATATACAGACTTGTATATGGATGTTCATAGACCTATATCAAATTCTACAAGTACATGTTTATGAACGTACATTCAGGACTTAAAGTGGGTGGTCATGGACAGGCATTCAGACTTGTATATAGATGTTCAAGAAAATAGAGGTCGGCTGATGTATATATGATCTTGGACATACATTCAAACTTGTGAATATGCTTATGAACGTATACACATACACATTTAGAGTGTTCACGAAAGTACATCCAGATTTACACAGTTATTTACAAAAACGTACATTCAGGCTTAGAAATGTATATTTATAAGAATACCTTCAAACATAAATATAAATTTAAAACGTACATTGACATTCAGACATACAAATATATATCTATAAACATACACTCAGACTTATAAATAGATGCTCATAAACATACACAAACACTTATTTCAGATGGTGAGGTGCGCACGTACATTCCGCCTATTCATCGACATACCGCGTCGAAGGTGCCCAACAAGAAGGCGAGAATGCCACAGCCACAGCCAATATCTGCCACGTTCAATGACTGAAAGCGCTTGCGGCTGGAGTATTGCTGCATCCATTTCTATTTCAAAGGATTGGCCAAGGTAGGGTTTAGGGTTTGGGGCTCAAGGATGGTCAAGGTTCGGTATAGAGTTTAAGGTGTACATTTCAGAGGGGTTAGTAGGTGCGTGTTTTGAATTTGCGACACTACTGTATCGTTGTTGGTGGCAGGTGCAGTTCGGTACAGCGTTCAGTGGCTGGTAGTACTTATGACTGATATCCTCTACTAAAATCACCAGTGCTTTGCAGTCGACTGGGTTGTCTAAGTGTGTCAGTGAGTGCGTGTAGGTTTGTTTGGAGAGGCGTCGCACATCTGAACTGTGCAAACAGAGAACTTCAAATTCATCGGCAACGTATTTCGTGATACACGATAGGTGGTACAATGCATATCGATTGAGGCGTGAGTTGACAACAAGCAGACTCTAGCATATCAACCCACATTTAAGAACAGCATATATATATATATATATATATACATTATATATATACACACACACACACACACATATATATATATATATATATCGGTTACACATATTAACCGAACTACCTACACTTCACACATGTATTCTACCGAAGATATGAACACTTGCATACCCGAAATAGCTTGATATGGCCAGCCTGGGTAGGGTAGTAGACATTGTAGTGTGGGTGTAGTTTGTGCTTGAGTCCTGTTTGTGGACATGTGGTGTGGAAACATTGTTGAGTGAACGTAACGATTTTTAATATCTCATGGCTGTCCTGAGATTAGATCAATGATCTATACACTCAATATCAGCTACCGATACTACTGTATGCCAAGACTGTGGTAAATCGTGATGATGCGGGTTCCAGCAGTATGTTGTACTGGGACGAGCATGTGTATATTCAGACACGGTTATAGGTGGAATACTCATAAACATCAAAGATACACTTGCAAACGTGTACACAGACACCTTCATATAAATATATCCGACATTTCGCATATGGTATTGAAGTCCTGTGACAATCAAAACAGAAACAGAATCGGTTATGAATTCGGCATGTTCAATGTGCGTTCTTCTTTTTAACCATAGAACATGCGTTCAGAAGCACGTGTATGTGTGTACACAAGGCGGTGCTTTAATGGATTCTAGTCTACTATCTACGTAAACAGATCTTAATATAGATGCGGCGAATAGGTAAGCAGGTCTACAGATAGAACCTTAAACCCTGTACAAAATGTGCTGATATGATATACCCTACTTATCTACTGTCTATACAAAGAAGCTTTCAATTCCATACGGTCAAGATGTAGGTGTATATATATATAGGTCAATACATAGGTCAATATGCAGGTATATATATATAAATATATATATATATATATATATATATATAGCAAAATCACCGACGTTCACGTGAACAAGCTACCCATAGACAGACTCCATCAGCATATGATCCAGCTCCTACAAGTAGTATAAAACCAGAGTACACATGGATATAACTAAGCCAATGGGAGAAATACATGCCTGGATCTACCCAAGCGCTATAAACAGTACACTACTAAAGTTGGATACGGGCCTATACATACCATAACCTGCATGTTAAGAAGATATATACAGTTTATATGCAGGCAATATGCAGGCTGCTGCACACAATATATACCAGGATACTGTGTGTGTTTTAAGGTATAGGGTTTTAGAGTTTTAAAGTTTAGGGTTGAGGGGTTTTAAGGATACAAGATTCTACACAAAGTACAAACCAGGGTATTGGATGCCGTTCTTCCACTGCTGAAACGACGAATTGATCGCCAGCACATCGGTGAACGAGACTTCTGTTGCGTCCTTAGGCCAGTACTGCTCTCGCCAGTTCCTGGCAACGGATCGAAAAGAGTACCGAACTTTCGGTATTAGCATGCAATACTATTGGGAGTGCAGCTACGGTAGTTGGATGTAGAGCTTGACCAAGTAGCACTCCATCTGATGCATCCCCACCAACTATATGAACTATATAAACAATAATCAAGATACGCATTTTCATTCGATCTCCTTCCTATATATATATATATATACACATATATATATATAGATATGTATATATATATACATACACACACATATACATACATATATACATATATATATATATAATATAACTATAATGCAAGAAGTCGAGATGTGAAATACAATGTCATAGGGCCGGTGGTGTGGCTTAGTGCAGATGTCCAGATAGCCACGATACATATTTTAATATCGATTACACCAAACCGATATTGTTTTGTCTCCCCTGCCAGGTCTCATTCTAGGTGCGCAGAGGCGCCACGCAGAGTTATTTTTAATATCTATTTTTAGATATCTATTGCTAAACCAGACTTACCATTGCTGATGTTTGGGCAGCTGAGGTGCGCCGTGTAGGGCTACCCATCCAGTGGTGTTGTGGAAGAGTAAAACCTTCAGATTCTTCAATGCTGCGGTCATGCGATAGCTCAGTCGCTTCTCATCAGCGTAGTTCTACGTGACGCAAATACAGAGATGGACTGAGTATTAGTATACTAAACCAAGCCATTTTAACTAACACAAAAAGCATGGGGATTGAGAATTACAAAAAAATAAAGGCATGGGTGAGTATAGAATAAACGCGGTATAAACGCGAATATTCAAATGATATAAAGCATCTCCTGTAGGTAATCTTTACTTTGCAGCGTGTGAAACTCTCCTACTCGTAAAGAGTACAGCTATGTGTATATGTAAAATTACATTACTCATAAGTACAGATACACATATGTGTATACGTAAACATACACCCCTCATACGTGCCCGTACACATATATGTGTACGTAGACGTACATCCCTCAAACGTGCACATACACACATGTGTATACGTATACTCCCCCTTGCACCCACACTAAACTAAACCTCGACTTTGTCGCCATGATGCTCCCAGTAGGTGACCTTGAGCTCTCGATACAGTGTCTGGGCGTCTCTGAACGTAAACCGGTCCGGTGTCAAATAAAACAAACGTCCATTGGTAATAGCCTCATACGCCTCATCCACCGTCGCAACAGTAACGCCGGCGTTCTTGGTGATGTAGGTCTGAGTGGTAGATGCCAGGGATAAGCAGACCGTATGCGTGTTACTGGTATGGACGCCTTATCGAGGGTTGTTTATTCAGCCAGGCAGGTACATACCCATCATTTGTGCTAATTCGCAATAGTCCGGTGTGACGGCGTGCATGTACGGAGCATCATCGGTGAATGTATTTCACATATACAACACGTCCGAGTGACAGTATCCGTGACGCATTAGATTCAAATATCGCGCGTTTAGATACCTCAAGTAGTACGTGATCTCAACCAGAACAACCTCAAGGGATGATAGTCAATATGAACCACTATATATATACTTCATCTTAGCTACTATGGCAAGAAGGGCGTCAAAACGCACATCGCCTATATGATTAAATGTCATCCACAGAAAAGTAGGTAATCTATGGTCAATTTGAGCGACACGTCCAATAAAACATGACCAGGTATTTTTCGATTATTTATAAGCGTCCATATATATATATATATCACAATAAATTACAATATGTCCCAATATCACAGTCAAAATCAAAATCAATACATATATATATATATATATATATATATGCGCATATAAATTTATACATACAGACATACATACATATAAATATATATATACATGCATACCTACACCGTTCAATTATCAATACATATCCGTATATATATATATATAAATTATATGCATATATATATATATATATATATATATATATATATATATATAAATATATATATTAGTGTTTTTATATAGTAGCACATTTAGAAATGCTACTTCACTCAACGACATAACTCAACTATTCAATTCAACTACAGAAAACAACTACCTAACACAACTAAATACCTTCATATCACCCAATAACCGGTGTAGTAGGCCTGACCTTCTGAGGTGCAGCATCCACCCATTCCGACGCCATGATCTCCTTATCATCAAACTGTTCGCCCAGTTGTGATGTATCCTCACCTTCTGCGTCATCCTCACGTCTATAGGCCTCTTCACTGTGAACTGTATTAGCACTAACAGCCCTAACCACTCTATCACTAGCATCGCCTAGATGCTGCTCTCGTGCCATCCTCCTGTCCTCTGGTACCTCGTCGTACCCAGTCACACGCATCGCCATGTCGTGGAATTTGGGCCGCACCTTTTTGGTCTGAATAGGACCTTTGCGCGTACCCGGCAGTCCGTGATCTTTCAACATGGGCTGTGGGAAGCGTCGCAAGCCCTGGGCATTGGGTTTGCGGGTGGCCATACCCGTTAAACGTACAAACCTTGATGCAGACATGGTGTGTTATTGTGTGACGGTATTTAGATCAAGCAAAGCCTTAATTTATGTATCGTGTGCTCAAACGTACACACAGGCGATCAATTGAAGCTACTCACCATCTATCCGTAGGATTAACTCTAGTTATACTTACACGTAAGACTATCTCTAGTTATACTTATAACCGCATACTTATGTGCATATACGATAACTCTCGTGTGCTGTATGTCTGACATTAGTGGCCCACATTGTGTTTATTATTTAAAACCCAAGCGAAGTATCCGCACGCAGGGTTTTGGGATTCCTGGTTGAACTCCACACGTGTAATATTTTTTTTGTTTGTTTTAAAAACAAAATAAAATATAGGAAAAAAACACAGCTGTTTATACTGCTGCGGCCAGTGCGGTGTAGTTAAAATAAACAAATACAGGATCAATGGATCAAAGCCTTCCGTTCAATTCAAATAGACCGGGCTCTGAAAAGGATGCCACAATACTATGATGCCTTTTAAAATTGTTGTACTTATTTAAATAGTAGATGTACTACCGTAGGGCTTTCGTCGTAGCTGTCCCACTACAGGACTGTCTGTTTCTGTTGTTTTTGTTTTAGTTCCAGTTGTAATCGTGAAGAAACGGATAGCACTGTGTGCACCATATTTGTATCGGCTGCAGGATATACAAACAATCAACCAGGTGACCTATAAAAAAGATTGAGCTACCAGACGATGGCGTTTGTATTGAGATGTTAATAAATATTTCTCTTTTCTTTTGTATACGCTGAGTGGGATTCTCGAGCAGGATGTATTAGTTTGGTCGTGTTATTCAGGAGCGCTAAGTTGTTTCCGAAGTATGCATGCTTATTGCTGAATGTTTTTTTAATTGTCATCCACAGACGCTTCAATGTAAGCTGCGATGAGTCTGTGTCATATTGATGGTACTTGGGTGCGAAATTATACGTACATGTTCAGTATACGTGCACGACATCTGTGTATACGTCTATGTATATTTACGAGCTATATATATATATATATATATATATATATATATATATATATATATATATATATATATATATGTATATATATATATATGTATGTAATATATATATGTATGTTATTATGTATATATGTGTATGTAATAATATATATATGTATTATATATTATATATATTAATATATATATATTATTATATATATGTATTATTAACATACATAATATAATATAATATACATGTATATATATATAATATATAATAATAATAATATATGTTGATGTAATACAATGTGCGTGTATGCATGCGTATGTATATGTATATATGTAATATAATAATAATCAATGGCCAATAATAATATTATGTATATAATAATATATATTATATTATTGAGCATATAATACACATGTTGCCTAATATAATACTATCGTGTGCACATGCAATAAATGCACACAGTGTACTCGCGTAATTGTGTGTGTGGCATATTATATGCCAATAATATATATATACATGGTTGTATTATATATGCGTAATTATAATAATAATATGTATGTAATATAATAATAATGTATGGCTATTAATATGCATATGCGTATGTTTGCATCATGCGTATCATATGCATGTATATGTATGTGTATGTATGTATATGGTTATGTAATGGCATGCACATATGTATGTATATTTGTATTATGTATATACATATAATGTGCATTATATGTAATATATATGTATGTATATATCAATATATGTAATCCCAATATGATACAATAATGGTGTGTATTATTAACTAATATGTATGATATATATATAATAATCTATGTCTATATATATATAATTCTCAATCTGCATATATGTATGACCATATATATATATATATATAATATGTATGTATTATGTATATAATATATGGATATGGATATGGATATGGATATGGATATGGATATATATATATATATATATATTTTTAAATATATATATATATAATACGTGCATTTTTTGTTTGTACATGTATGATACATATGCTTAGAAAGATGTAAATGTATATTTATTCACATATTAATATAGTTTTTACATACTCGTATATCTTGATGTATACTTTGCATATATATATATATATATTCTATTTAAATATACACACATGTACATTTATATTTCTGTTGTATTGTTGCATAATATTTCGGAGCCATCTTTCTGTGAGTGCTATCGTTGGATGCTGTTTTCTATATATTCTGAGCAGCTGAGTGCTGCGTTGCCCCAATCAACTCAACCATTCTACTATTACATATACGATGCAATCTTTTTTATAATCTTAATATTTTATTTGTATTTCATTATATATTTATATTGCATCCTATTTATGGCAAGCCCCCTTGATTAAGAACAGGGCCATTCAGGCCCTGAAATGCATAAGGGGACGCCTCAGTGGTATGACAATTCGGACCTCCCGGGTACACTGGTTCCGCCGCAGACCCGATCGCAGCTTCAAGCGCGCGAATTTGGTCAAGCAGAGACATATTTTCTTTTGTAAGTGTATCGACCTAGATAGAGGATACAGAGTAGTACGAGTTTGTACTTGTTCTTGTATGCACGTGCTTGCATATCTCATGGTATATTACTGGTTGTGTAGATACACTTATATACACATATCACAATCAAACCCTGTAACCCTGAAACATGCGTGAGACGCGTCCCGGATACATCTGTGGATATGGGTGGTTACACACTGACATAGATGCCTACTATAAGTATACTGCTAATATGTATGAGCATAAAGCTAATATGTATACGAGCATGATACTAATATATAGTGCATACAAACGCAGTTTTATTCGCACATATTATCATCATGTATGCACATACACACACAACCACACATATATTTTATAGACAAATTGCATAGGTACATATATTGTCACATACATTCTAAGTAAATCAACACATATGTACACACTCAAGCCAACATACCAGCAAACCCCTCCATCTATATACATAGATACATACACGTGCTTCTACACAACCCATCCCACTCGCACGCACACACACACAAACTCAGCCTCACCTCAGCCTCCACCTGCCCATTGGTGCCCTTGAGCACAGTGATGTAGTCGCGTGCGGAGTTTAAGATGGCGGCCCTACTGGACTTCTCACCGTTGAGCTGCGGCACTTGATCACGCAAACTGGTGAAGCTCTCCTTAATGTGGTCTCTCCGTTTCCTGAGATGGAAGAGAATAGGGTAGAGTTTGGGGTTTTAGGCTTTCAGGGTTTAGGTATTCGGATCGGATATATTGGCAGTAAAAAAAATTGAATTACCGTATGTTCACATCTGAAAACTGGTGGCCCGAGTATCGCTGATGTTATTGACAAACGTGCACGTAAGCGTGTATATAAGCTACACATACAATGGGTTAGTCCAGCTCGATATAGGGCATGTCTAGCGCGCATACTAGTATGCAGTGAGGCTTCTTACAGTGTTCTGCATGTTATAAGGCTTGACCAATGCACACACTGACATGTACGACGGCTAGTTATACACCGAGAGATAGTCCTACTCGTTACAAGGCTTGCACGCACACATTCTGATATACATGGATGTGTTCATATGGAATCACATAAGCCCCATTTGAACAGACATAGGCCACTCGCCAATTGTCCCATAGTACTTGCGTACACACAACCAAGCCATACGCCGTACCACTCAACAAAGCTGCCAACATATCTTAACAAAACACCCTCCCACACACACACTCCATGCTTATACCTAGTTGCCTGGAATATGGTCCATTCATCACCACCCCAACGCTAAACAGATCATGATTGTGCACGAGCAAATGGTATAGACGACTGTGAGCTATACTGCAGGCGCAGGTGCACATCAGCCAACCAAACCTGAACGCACACACACTGCACCCCTAACCAAGCTCACGTTATGTGATAGGAGGTATATCAATTGACGGAAGAGTAATATAGTGCAATTTAAAAGTTATCGGATGCCACGCACCAATACTCCAATGTACAGTTGGCCTTAGTAACTGCATCAATAGTAAATTTTCAAGCGTCTTTATGTGTGCGTCCACATCTAAATACAGGACAGATGATTATAGATCCCCAACCTAGACATGATACATACACACACACACACACATATATATATATATATATAAATATATTTCAAGGATGTCTAGGATGTCTAGGTATAGATATAAAAAATGTGCGTATATACACATATACACATACATACATTTACATATACATATATATTCAAGCACATACCGTTCCAAGGCGTTGTGGTGAGCCCTGCGCACCTCTTTATTTTCGCCAGGGATCTCCACATCACTCTCCATCCCCACCGCCGTTGTCATCATAGAACTCGTTGACGTCGTAGGACCTAATTTAGGCCCCGCAGGGTAGGAAGGTTTGGCCCCATTCGCACTCGTTGGTATAACATTGGGCTTTGTGTATCCACCGTTGGCACTCGTACTGGAGCCCCCCATCTTCATGCCCTGGTTTAGGCCCGTAGGACTGCCAATGGGTGTGTTGAGTGAAGGGATGGTATTTGAGTTCATATGTGCATCTGTGTTCATATTTGTGTTTGCACCTGTACTTGTGCCTGGAACTGTGGTTGTACTTGTGGTTGTGTATGTATACGCCTGCGTAGGATGCGTCGGGGCGGCCGTCACCGGAGGTATACTCCCATACGTACTACTAGCAGTCGTAGCCCAGTTGTATATGTTGTGGACATAGTGGTAGTCTGAGGTCCCGGGGATGCTGTACTCCTCTGATTGGTTCCTACACCTACACCTGTATTCGTATTCAGGGTGCTAGTACCATATCCCGCCGACGCCAGAGACTGGGCTGCCAACGGCTTGGCTTGCTGTGTGGTATACTGCGTGGCCATTGGCTCGTCCTTGACCCTTGCCCCCAATGTCGCACCTGTTTGCCCAGAATTCGGGACCGTTTTGACCTGGACTGTATTCTGGGCGTAGGTAAGGGCACCGGCAGGTGCGCCTGCAGGCGTGGTGGCCTGTGCATACGTATTGCTGGACGCATATGTGGCGTTCTTCTGGGTGTACGTGTTTGTGTTGGTCGTATTGGCAGTAGTATTCGCATTCCCCCCAGTCGTCTGAGTGAACGTATTACTAGCGGCATACAAAGGCGGTACTCC
>LUCW03002441.1:0-5000 GCA_001586965.3 Sphaeroforma sirkka | reverse complement strand
CCCAGCGCTCAGCAGGTCTTGAGTGTGCTCCCGCATCCACCTGCCAATGAGGACACAGGGTCAGTTGGGAAGGTACACTACAGTTATTGTAGATGGGACGGTAGGTAGGTATCGGTTGCTTGGTGTAGGTGAGATGGTAGGTAGGTATGGGTTGCTTGGTGTGGATGAGATGGTAGGTAGGTATGGGTTGCTTGGTGTAGGTGAGATGGTAGGTAGGTACGGGTTGCTTGGTGTAGGTGAGATGGTAGGTAGGTATGGGTCGCTTGGTGTAAGTGAGATGGTAGGTAAGTTGCTTGGTGTGGGTGAGATAGTAGGTAGGTATGGGTTGATTGGTATATGTCCTGGGCACAGGATGTGAGGGTTCGTACCTGATCATTTTAGAAGGAAATCTGGGTGGCCTACACTGCACGACAAGCTACAACGAGCACCAGGTGTTTGGGTTTGAAAGAAGGGCCTATGCGCATACAAGCACACGCATAAATCAATACTCATTTGATTCTCATACCCTCTCTTCCAAACCAAAGCGCTTGTAGGTGCGTAATAGGTCACGCAAGTTGGAAGGACACTGTACTCGAACGCGTTTGATGTATGTGACACTCACTTATAATACGACTATCTCAACCGACGGTCAACGTATTTGGGCTAGGCCAATTTCGTACTGCAAATAGTTCAATGCGTATACGTCTCATATGAAAGAGGTCCTATGCAGCAGCACATGGCAAACGGACGCTATAGATGTGTCAGACAGCAGCCCTAAAAAAACCACACCAAAATAAATACACACTCACACTCCACAGAGACAATAAAGAATAAACGTATATGCAATAAAAAATCCACATAGATATAATACATGATAAGCGTATATGCAATCAAAGCGGCACAGAGATATTGTCCAGAATGAACATATAAGTAATTATCACTCCACAGAGACAAAACAGAATAAATGTATATGCGATTAAAACTCCACAGATATATAATACATAATAAATGTATATGCAATCAAAGCTGCAGAGATATAATACAGAATAAACGTATAAGTAACTATCACTCCACAGAGACAATAAAGAATAAACGTACATGCGATTAAAACTCCACAGAGATATAACAAATGCATAACATTGCATAAACATATACGGCTAATACTCCACAGAGACATAATACAGAATAAACGTATGTGCTATTCACCTCGTATGGTGGTCCCTGCTTAGCCTGTGCGAGAATCTCTGCTTCAAGAAACAACAGCACGCGATCAAAGATGTCACTCCGAACATCCACACGCACTGTTTGATGGCCCTCCGCAACACACACAGACGCCAGGCTGATGCAAGGAAGCAGTAATCTCTACTGCGACAAGAAGGGTTATAACAATAGTCAGTATGACCAATCTCTACTGAGTGTTCGATTATGCCGGGTTGTTTGTTATAGCTGCTGGGAGTGTTCTAAGGTTTTAGGATTTTTAAAGTTTATGGTTTGGTCGGCAGGGATTATTATCTTAACAGCCAGTATGGAGAGTACTTGACCTGAGTATCACAGAGTTTCAGTTGACGACCATTTACTAGTGCATTTCAATGAGTCACTATCATATAGTCTAGATGAGATGGTCTGGCTCGAGTTTACATTCCGAACGGTAGAAAATACTGGGTTTCAGGGTTTAGGGTTTCACACACCTTCAGCTCAACCCACTGATGAGTGCACAGTAAGTCTCAGAGCTCTTCCAATAAACAACTCACTAATCCAAAAGTAGCATTGACTTGATTACATAGTTCAGAAACCCTATACCCTAAACCCTATACCCTAAACCCTATACACTAAACCCTAACACCTCATCCTATAAAACTCAGTGTCGACTTCGTTGTGAACGCAGACGAAATCGATTCGTATACTTAAATATCAAGTTGTTAGCTAACAAAACACGGCCTGTATCGTTCACGCAGATGGCGATGATACATACTGAGAAAGATTAGTACTCACGACACCAAAGAGTGTCTTTGAGACTACATCACCACGAGGTGAACGAGTCCACAGAAGGCGTAATCCGATCAGCTCTAGTATGTTCAAGTGTGCTGTATTTATATACCCACACCAAATAGCAACACACACACACACACATATATATATATATATATATATCCCACCTTCTTCACGGAGAACAGTTCATCATCCGCGGTGGTCACATCGACTACTGAAGGGCTCATAGAGGTGTCGGCAGATATAAGGCGTGAGTTGTGGTGGTTGTGTGTCAGGCGTATGTTTTTTGTCCTCCACGAACACCACGTGTGTACCTTCGTCGACCAAGCCATGGAATGTGTCTGCATATCAAGCGTTACCATGACGACATATAACAAGCGTTGCCATGACGACGGGGGAAAGGTGGTAAGGAAGATATGTATATAAGTGAAGGCTTTTGTACATACACAGACTGCGGTGGCGCAACCTACCCAGTCATGCGGCTGAAAGGTTTAATCAAAAATAAGAACTACTACAAGGTACCATAATGGTACATAGCCAGTAGAGACATTCAGTATACACTTCTACTCAACCGTGTGTAGTGCACAAGTCCTGTGCTAAACTGTGCCGAAACAGGGACATACAGCAATGACAACCTACGCAGAAGGACACTAGTACTTTAAGCTGAGTGGCAGACGATAGTAATACAACTGTCTACTTTGCTGACGAGACCCTTCATTGCTAAGCCTTCCATTCGTACGTCTGATAACAGTTCCACTTGTGGAAAAGTACAACGCGCTTACATATAACGGACTCTGATGGAGAATTCTAAAAGGGTTGCTAAGTATGTTATGTCGTGCTTCTGTGTCGGGTGGAGTACAAGGCGTGTAGTGTGTAGTAGCCCTATATGTTTTCAAATGCATTTGTGGATTCAGACGCATCAACCCACACCACTCACATATATATATACATACATACATATATACATACATACAGACGGACAGACATGTATTCATACACAAATACTTATATACATACATAAATACATATATAAATATATATATATATTAAAATTTATCCATACATATATATCAATACATTTATATATATATATATATATTGAAATTTATCCATATATGTATCAATACATTTATATATAAATATATATATAAGCATATAGATATATGATATATACAGATATATATATGTATATATATATATATATATATATATATATATATATATATATATATATATATATAAATATATATATATATATATATATATATATATATATATATGTGTATATATATATATATATATATATATATATATATATATATATGCCTGCGTGTGTGATATGTATATATATATATATATATATATATATATTCACTCACAAACATACATACATACATGTATATATATATATATATATGTGCTTCCAAGTATTCATTAACTTACCGTTCAGTGCATACTCTGTTTTACTATCGTCGTCGTAATCTGGGAGTAGTTCCAACAGTCGCACGACAAAGCTTACCCCATCCACCACCAGCAGAAACTTCTGAAACTGAGAGACAGGGTGCGAGAAGAGCATTCTGTGCATGGATACAGAAAAGGAATATTCGAGCGTTATTACAGGGTGAAGATTTGGGCCAAAGTTTAATACAAGGCCGAAGGATGGAGTGGAAACCCCCAATAACGTGTACGCAGGAAGTATAGTGTCGCTGGGGCGATACTTTGTAGTCTTGTTTGGGTGAAAGGCTAAATGGAACAGGTCATGCCTGTGCGTATTTATTCTCCTTCAATACTACCACTAATATGGACAGCCCGCCCCGCTCCACACACACACACACCTCCTATGACAATGTGCACGAAGAACTACAGATCGATACAAGATATAAAACAAGAGATTGCCACTGTGGACGTTGAACGATGAGTTGGACTAAACTGTTTAAGACATATAACATATAGAGGAAGGGCTTTTTAGGATTTAGGGTTTAGGGTTTTTAATATATATATATATATATATATATATATATATAAATTTATATATATATGAATATATATATATATATATGTGTGTGTGTGTATGTGTGTGTGTATGTATGTATGTATGTAAACATATAAATGTCTCTATATATATCATATAAATATATATTCAGATATAAGAGATACATATATAAATATAATATATATATATATATATATATATATATATATATATATATATATATATATATATATATATATATATATATATATATATATATATATATATATACATAGATACATAGATGCATAGATACATGGATACATACATGATACATACAAACATACATACATACATACATACATACATACATATATATATATATATATATATATATATATACATATATATATAGGGAGTCATAGGCTGTTTCACATACGCACCCATGTACTACAAAACCTTAAGCGGTCTGTCATATGTCAAATATACCACGTCTCATACTTTGACAGTGCTTGTTGAGCTGACTCAACATTCATATCAGTTAATTGAGGCTGTGCTGCTTCAGCCGTACTCTCTTTTGCACTAGGCCACCGTGGTCGGCACTCGACTATGATTTCACTCAGTAGCGGCAGTGGTGCTAACTCGGTGTTGTACACGCAGAACTGACCTGTTGAGCCTTCGCACACCTACATAGGAAACACCTTCGTATTAGTGATTTGTGGTTAATAATTTTAAACCACATGTAGCTTTTATAAATTCTTAGTGAAGTGTTGTTTCTAGTTGTTTGTGACTTCTTTCGCACTAGTTTTTTGTAGCGTATAGTTGGTGTTGCGTATGAGTGGTTGGGCTGAGTCTCCGCTCTGCTGCACACAGCATACTCTTACGTTGAAGTTCTGTCGCATAAATAGTGACACGGAGATAAAGACCAGTAGCTCATAATTTCTACTATATATCAAATGAAGCGTGACGTACTCACACACAACCATAAGCAATAAGATATCTGAATAATCACTTCTTTTAAATCTGTATAACGGGACGTGGAACTTAACCAACCTGTATA
>LUCW03002439.1:32500-34399 GCA_001586965.3 Sphaeroforma sirkka | reverse complement strand
ACGATTTGTCAATTTTTTGGTTAAACTTCCCGTGTACAGTACGCAAATCGAATTTATATATTTTATACCATGCCAGCGTGTTGCGTACACAAATGCAATTAACGCATGAATGGTTGAGAGCATGTGGCTTAACCACTTGCAAGGGATGCATGACCTACAGCATTCCTATCAATAGCATCTCATTTCAATATTTACAATTTGTTTGCGTAGATCTATTTTTACTGTTTTGTTTGGATTATACCGGATATCATATCTATTCAGACATCGACTCAGACCATGGCTTTCTCAAAAATACGCCTCAGCATCCCCGAGTGGCAGCACTCGACTGTACACCCCATACACAAGCATCAACCGCATCGACAGTAGTGGCACCGGAAGGTAATAAATATACTCATGCACTTATTTTAACTCGAAAGAAAAAATAACAACGATTCGGACGTATGACCACTAAAATTTTGTATATATATATATATATATATATATATATAAGATAATTCGTCAGAAATGAGCGGTTTGTGCATCTTTATTGACGTCGAATCCTCTAAAACTACTAATTTCAACCCAGAACCAGACCAGAACCAGAAAAATGATAAAACAAAAAGGTTAGCGCTAAATCCGATTTAGTTGTGGGTTCTTCCAATCTCTATTTGATACGAGGGTATGACTTTTGAGCCGCAATCATGCGAGCCGAGATCTTGGTTTGCCGGGTTCGCTAGTGCGACCAGTGTACTTGGACTCGATACCTGTTCTAACTTCCTTATGAACAGATCCGTTTAATCTGGGTCACTAATCAAAGTAGAGATTAGGTATTAAAGTTGACGGTTACCGTTTCCCCAATACGAGTCTTGAAATCGGCTGGCCTACGAACGCCATACGTAACACAATTCAAACTCCGAGTCTAGCAATCTCGGGTCCGAAACTCTAGCAACATACATAGTACGCTGCTCTGATTTGCTTGACAGCGAGTATTGTCGAGTATTGTCAACTGCGCAAAGGAAATCCGGCGTCGACACCAGCGGGTCCAGAGAGGAGGTCTCAGTCCACTCAATGGGAATGTGTGCACATTACAAAGTCTTCGGCAACCAATTGTTGACTGTAAAACTGAACAGATCAGTGCTCATCTTCACACGTCATTCCAGCTGTGATATCCCTCGCATTCCGTTGCGCGGTAGTCAGTAGCGATTTTGGGCTAAGGAATGACGACCACTGTTTTTCAGCGAGCCTGGTTCAGTATGCGCTAGGTGTTGTCCATATTTTATTTATTTATTTGTCCGGGTTTGTTGTTTTTGAACACGATCGATGAAAGTATGGATATTATATAGTCTTTGAGAACATATTTTCTTTCTTTTCCAGTCCGCCTGACTACTACTGTCACTGCGAGAAATTGACTCATTAGTGCATTCGACTCATGGCAGGCTGCTATCTCTCTTTCCCAGTTTCTCTGTTGTGTTGTGTGTTGTGTCAACTGTCAAGAACAAGAAGTATAATCTCTTCACTCTTCTCGCTGGTTTGATTGTCTGTTCAGTGTTCATGACTCGGTGTTGAGTATGGGTCTGTTGCCTACTTCCTTATCGCTTTTCCGATGGTATTTTCATTTCATTGGTTGGTTAAAACAATTGAGAAATTGGAGGGTCAAGAGTCAAACAACCTAAATTCGATTCGCTACAGACCTAGTTTCCGACGTTTGTGTTTTATTTTATCTGTATTATATTATACAATTTCATTATATCTGGAGGCCAGAGGGTCTGGTAAGTGGTAAACGACAAGGAGAGTTTCCTTGTTTTTTGTACTGTTTTTCGAGTTTCGAGACTTTTGAGTTTCGACCCGTTGTCCCAAATTCCTGATATTTATTTAATAGGTCGCTATTAATCTGGACCGTCTGGTCGTCCTTAAATAGTA